>CAXITT010000858.1:182527-195153 GCA_964033795.1 Lymnaea stagnalis
GAAGACCACAACGTCCGGGAAGGACTTTCTTTTCGCTAGCCGTTGGTAGACACTCTTAAGAGCTACCAGTATCGCCTCAATTTCCGCATCGAGACTCGTTGCATTACTTCCGCTTGGGCTGGATAGTTCCTCGGGTGGGGCTATCTCTGCGGGATACTGGATGAGGGCACCGTAGCCACTACGCTTTTCCCTCGCGAAGCATGAGCCGTCCGTGAAGACTTTAACCAGGCTGTTCGGGTAAGCTTCAATCGTGCTTCGTACAGCCTCTTATGGTTCTAGTTGAGGACTGTTTTTGCTGGCTTTGGTGTTAATCATGTCTAGTCGAATGTCTGGCCAGGATAGGCTTTTGTGAAGTACCCGCGCGGGGATCACTTTCACTTTCTCCCTGTTTCCGGGTAAAATTACGTCTTCTTCAAAATTATTTGATTTGGTTTATTAATATTTTTAATTTAACTTTAAAAAAAAATTTAAAATTTTTTTGGGTAGGGGGATGTTGTTGTTTTGAAAGCTTCTTGAACGTACGCATTGAAAAAAAATGTGTTTGGGTGGTGTCCAAAAAGTACGGAGAGGGGGTAAAAATGTGATTTTTTTTTTTTTTTTTGAGTAGGTTCTAAAAGGAGGGCTCATTTGTGGTCCGCACAACATAAATAGAATAATTATAATAATCTGGGGCCACCTAAAAAAAAAATTAATGATAAAAAATTGTCTTGTGCATGAAACATGGCATCCACACTGTCATTGTCCCTCATTGAGAGCCTATAGAGTCTGCTCGCGTTTTTTAAATATATTTGTTAAATATCATATGGCAAGGAATATCATGAACTTGGTGCGATGGCCTTGAAAGTTCTCCTTTCATTTCCTTCAAATGACCGCATCGAAACTACATTGTACTATCAGTATTATTAAGAAACCGTACAGCAGCAGAATGAATATTAGTTTTCCCCCACTGAGTGTAGCACTGTCTGCGATCGAGACAAAATTTGATTTGGGTGTCAATGACAAGCAGGCCCACATTTCCCATCAAATAGGCACTGTTCACTGAAACTGATCTTTTAAATTGCATTATTTTAATGATATTCTCTAGTAACTCCCTACAAATGTGTATGTGAAATAGCTGCTGTTGAGGTTCTTTTATGAATTATTTAAACAGGCATAGCAAAAAGACATACGGCTAATATTAACTGGCAGTATTTAATCGAGTCCCATCGAATGGGCTTCATTTTAAAGTGATTTAGAATGTATACACATAAAGGCTAACCATACGCCCCGTCTTGATTGTCTTGAACGTATAGTAACGTTGTCCGGTTCGATCCTGTCCCGGTGGCTATCACACTTTTTCAAATAATAATAATAATGTGTCTTGTTATGTTAGATTGTCTCGCGCACATGGCTAATATCAGAACATTGGTCGCTACCGAACTGATTAAATAACTAATGTCACTAAGCTTCATTCAGTGAGTAAAGACTGTGATGATCTAAGACAGTGGTTCTCAACCCTCCTAATGCCGCGACCCTTTCATACAGTTCCTGATATTGTGGCGACCCCCAGTCACAAACCGAGTTTTGTTGCTATACGTCAAAACTGTACGGAATATGTCTTCCCCCCCCCCCTTGAATTAAAGCCAAAATCCAAATAAAACTGGCCCTCCTACCAGCAATGTGAACAGAGTGAAATGTTCTGACGATTTAAAGCAGGTCGTAAGATTGCACCGACCTCAAACCCCTTCATACAGTTCCTGATATTGTGGCGACCCCCCGTCACAAACCGAGTTTTGTTTCTATACGTCAAAACTGTACGGGATATGTCTTCCCCCCCCCCCCCCTTGAATTAAAGCCAAAATCCAAATAAAACTGGCCCTCCTACCAGCAATGTGAACAGAGTGAAATGTTCTGACGATTTAAAGCAGGTCGTAAGATTGCACCGACCTCAAAGCAAAGCTAATGTAAAAAACAACACGCGCATACGGAACAACATCATCATCATCATCATCCCGGCCGTACTCATGCTGTCCAAAGATTGCAATGAAAACGCGCCTAAATGGTGACACTCTATCACTCTGTCTCGTTAAGGTTATTGCTACATTTTTTAACGAACTTGCTCACCCCGCCAGGATTCCAGATCGGCCCCCAACACGTAACGACTGCTGGAACGATTACTGAAAAAGACTGGTGAAGTAATCCCAACAAAATACCAACTGACCTTTTCCAGCTGGCCTTCGCGACTCAGGCCTTCAAAGGACACGCTAATAAAGTGGGGTGGGTTTTTCGTTTGTTTTTTTAAAGCACAGGGAAATCATTTAGTGAACCCGCTATATTGCACATCTTGTCGTAATGACACTTAATGAAATTCGTTTGAAGTATAGACGAATCCTGTATACAGTAATGTAATCTTTTTCAAATGTTTAGAACATTACTGCAACAAGTGAGCAGTTACTGATACGGTATTAATGATTCAATGACGCAACATGCCATTATCTCATTAACGAGGCCATTAAGTCATTTGAAGTAAACGAATTATGTACACAGCAGCACTGCCTAGGTCATCACATGTTCATATTCCAGTATCGATACGAAAACGTTCAAAATACTACGTCAAATTTTGTTGGCAAGCATGATTCGATTAAAAAAATGTGACTATGAGAGAGAGAGGGGTGGGAGAGAGAGAGAGAGAGAGAGAGAGAGAGAGAGAGAGAGAGAGAGAGAGAGAGAGAGAGAGAGAGGGGGGGGGGGGGAGAGAGAGGGGGGGGAGAGAGAGAGAGTTGTATATATATATATATATATATATATATATATATATATATAAAAAATGTGACTATGAGAGAGAGAGGGGTGGGAGAGAGAGAGAGAGAGAGAGAGAGAGAGAGAGAGAGAGAGAGAGAGAGAGAGAGAGAGAGAGAGGGGGGGGGGGAGAGAGAGAGGGGGGGGAGAGACGGAGACTTAAATATATATATATATATATATATATATATATATATATATATAAATGGGAATGCTCATAGAGATTCAATTGTTGTTTTAGAGAATTTCGATATCACAATTATTTCCACCGTTACTAGCTGTTTCCTCCCTTCACAAACATAAAAAAAAAAAAAGAAATAATAATAATAACACACCAAAAATGAGCTATAAATAGTAGAGGAAGTGGACCGAAAATGTCACCTCCAAAAAAATGGCGACGCCCGGAGCGTACCACACTCTAATTCTAGACCACTGCATCAAAATATTTTAAACTAAAAAAAACATCTCCAGGCGAGGCACCATTCAATCACCGTCGTGATATTTCCGGGATACTTATTATGGAAAAATACATATTATTTACTGCATGAAGATATCGTTCTGGCGCCCTTATCATAATCAGGGTGTCAACATTTTGACAAATGGGATATCGGTTTCGTATATCTTATACTACGGGTGGCTCGTTTCTTTGCTTTTAGTTGGTAAGGACGTGCCTTGCGATTAACAGAGTTAATATAACAGGACATCGGATTCGGTAACTGAGATCAAGTCATCGGCACACGGTCCGTCATGTTTTCTGAGACCTCTCAACGCCGGTAACGGCGTCTCCGGGTCATTTTCATTCATTCACGTAAAGGAAACTCGGACCACATTAACCTGAATGTATTTTTGGGTTCTTTGTTTTCTCCACTGGATTCAATACCCCCCACTACAGTCATATTCATTTTATATATTTAAAAAAAAAATTTTTTTTAAAAAAAGCAAAACAAAAAACAACAACACGACTTATATTAGTGTTAGGTTGGGATTTTGAATGAGTCCCTGACGTCAAGCTATATCTAAAAGGTCTCCTCGGTATTGACCTGCAGATTATGTATCCACAACGCAAAAGGGATCCGTGTCCAATGTATGGGTGAGTCGCGCTCCATGGACCTCCACTTAGACAAGCACTCCTGCACGCTGTACATCGTAGTCGTAGTATTTGGTAGTTCCATTTGATGATTAATTTTGAGTAACTTGATAAGAAACTTGAATATTTTGAAGGGGACTGTTGAATTTGAGAAACGTAAAACTGCATAAAACTGTGCAGTAAACAACACTATGTACCCAGTTACTTGAAGAATAGCATGGAAAACATTCAACTATTCCACCGCTCCCGACTGAATTTTTTTTTGGGCGACTTTTACATTTAAGATTTATTGACTTTAATTGTATCCCTCTACAAAATTGCCCACACCATAGCCACATACGATGGTGCTTGGTAGTTGGCCTGCTAGTGTTCTCTTAGACATCCTAAGGATCAATTTTTAATTTTTTATTTTAAATTTTAATTTTACGCGATGTATGTTAATACCCAAATAGGGCGATAAACCGCCAGTACGGGCTACGTAACTTCGGATATTACGACGTAATTTACCCCCAACCCCAAACCCCAGCTCGCCTCTGATCATACTCTTGAATAGGCGAGCAAGGCTGGAGGGGAAAACAGTTATTCTCACGTACATGCTGTAATTACCAACCCCCCAAAAAAAGCACATTGCATAAACTAGCCCTTTGTAATGACGCCTGTTAGTGACTTGGTGACGTTGTGCCGGCACATGACATGTTTCTAAAAGCAAGAAAAAGTAACCAGAAAAAATGTTACTTCGGTTTCAGCATCGCCCTCGATGACAACAAGGAAGAATACCAACTATGAAGCCAAATAATTATTTTTTTAAAAATAACTTATTTAAAAAAGTGCACTTAATTATAATGATTTTTCTTATGATTTACTGGACAGCCATCGCCATTTTAAACTGAGACCGAGTTCCGGCAATGGTGTTTTAAAAAAAAATGTTGGGAAAATTATCGCAGTTTATACTAGCTAGCTCGATGGGAGATTACATTTTAGCATAATATTTACAATTTACGTCAACCTTCGTTTTTATGATTAGCCTTAATGATGATGTGGGCGACTTTTCCAGGATTTCCCCACATGTGACATTTTGTGCGACCCCCCCGCGGGCTCAACATGAACTGTCAAACAGTGACGTAAAGAGGTGCAGGCAGGCGTGGTAACGGTTTCACTAACATTTGCTTAATCGACACCCAACACGTTTTGAAAATACACGCAACCTTTTGATCTCTCTTTGTGGGCTTTGTTGATGACTTTTTATTTAGATAATTTTAAGTCCACGAATAACATACCAATAACAAAAAAAAGAACAAAGAGTTACTAGATTAACACAGTCGTAGACGTTCGGATCAGGCGGTTCATGGATGGCATCGGTTGTGTCGGTTGGCGGATGCTCAAAGTTTTTAGGTGTTTTTGTAGTCAGACGTTTTGTGGCAGGTCATGAGGCAATGTCCGGGTGAGTTGTGGGAAATGAAAGTAGTGATGTGGTGCTTTGGCAGTCTTTGGGGAGGGACGTTATTACGCCCCGGGTTGTCTTTTCGTGCGAGACTTGTCAAAGAATGTGCGGAGGAGTATTGAACAATGTTGTGAAATACTGCATTTAAAGCCTAGTCTCCGACCTTTCATGTTAGCGTTCAGTCATTACATACGACCTGGTTGGTGTAATAACGTTTCAGAAATTTCGGCAAATGTAATTTCAGTATTACGACTGGTTCCATGGTGTAATGGTTAGCACTCTGGACTTTGAATCCAGCGATCCGAGTTCAAATCTCGGTGGAACCTTAGTTAACCTTTAGGTTACATTTTTTTTCCCAATGCTCAATGGACCTATTTTCTGGAATCGGTCCCTATAAATCATAATGAAAAAGTGTCTCCATTCGCTTTTGGTCGATTCCGTGTTTCAACAGGAGCATGTTCGCCTAGCGTTTCTTCCCTATAACATCAGTGAATTAGTTGGTGGCTCTGTTATTACAGCACTGGTATTTATAGTTTAAACTAGTGGTCGGTAAACCCATTAGTCAAAAGAGCCAAAAAATCAGCAGGAACGATTAAAAAATGAGAGCCCAATTTCTTTCCAAGAACCATGTTTTACGGAGTCGAACCCGATTTGTGGCCGACTCAGGTCACCAAAGCGCCGCACCACTGGTGTAGACACATATATTTGCGCAAACTGTAGCAAACAGCACAAAATAGTTAATATATATATATATATACACGGTCCATAAAGACACGTCACGGTGAACAGTGAGATCATGAGGTTGGCTCAAACCCAATTCCTAGAAATAAAATGGCATGTCTGACGATTCTTCACTAAGTGTGAATGCATAATGCACATCGTATTTCGTGGAATGTCACACTTTGCCCGTAACAGGCTTTTTCGAGGCTATTTGCTGAGGGTGTCAAAATATCTCACGGCGGTTCTGACTGCACTCTTGACTGCTGACGTTTTGTAAATGTTAAATCAATGTAAGAAAAGTGGATTGCAATTTTATTTCTTTTTTTTTTTTTTTTAATGTGTGATTACGTGGTGGAAATTCATGTTAGGGAACAATTAGCACAGATGAAACACGGCGCATGAAAGGTTTCAGCAATCTAACCCATTTTGTAAATGTTAAATCAATGTAAGAAAAGTGGATTGCAATTTTATTTCTTTTTTTTTTTTTTTAATGTGTGATTACGTGGTGGAAATTCATGTTAGGGAACAATTAGCACAGATGAAACACGGCGCATGAAAGGTTTCAGCAATCTAACCCCACTCCGCCAACAAATGTAAACAACGCGAAACAGGGAGTTTTTGTTTTTTTTAATTTAAAACTATTCTTTTCAATGCTATTACTTTAATTGTAATGACCCTATCCCTTAAAAAAAAACAAAACAAAAAAAACAACAACCCAATTTGTGAGTGGGAGTAATTAAGCCACAATAGACCGGTTGCCCAATAATAAAGTATGACGTTACCATAATATGCTTCAGTCAAGTTCAAGGCGGGCCCAATTATCAGACAATCGTGACGGGAGGGGGTGGGGGAAGGAGGGCAGATGCCGGCTCGCAGGTTCGTAAAGGTTGAACGACGTCATTACTTCAATAATGTTTGCCTGGGTCACATTTATGTAATGTTTACCAAATGAACAGCTATTTTGGACCTGTTGTGTGCTGGGTGAATTCTTTCACAACGGCTTTTTGGACCTGTTGTGGGCTGGATAAATTATTTCACTAAGTGGGACATCAAACATTGTTCACTTGTTCAATAATTGATGTCCATTGGGTGTCTTGCATATTCAAAAAGATAATTAAAATGGATATTATTGCACACGCTCCTTATTTCTCTCCAACAATTAATATGGATATTTTTTATCCCCCTCATTTCCATCCAATGATTATTAATGAGGATAAAGAATATAGGGGAGAGCAGTATCCAGTCTAACTGCCTTTGCTCTTCTGAGATTATGTGCAAAGTAAATTATAAGAATGGTGCAAATTTTTGTCAGCCATTATTATTTACTTATCTGTTTAGTGATGATAAATGACTGAAATGTTAACACTCATAATGAAGAAAGGACATGTTTCCTAAAATCTAAGTGAGCACAACAAATAATTATCCAAAAAGCTGTATTCAATATTCCTGCTTTTTATGTATTAGCTCAGCAAATAACTTAGAGTAATTATATTAGCTATTGCTTTGAAAAGGGATTTTAAAAAATCTTGTTTTGTTTTTGTTGTTTTGGGGTGGGGGGTGGTGGGGGGTGGTGGAGGCAGGTGAAGATGCATGAATCTCATAAATTTTTTAATTATGTATGGGCACATTTGTAAAATTTAAAAATTACAAGGTTTCTTCATTTAGAAACACAAAATACTATAAACCATGTGGTGGTTTTTTTTCACCAAATCTTGGGCGTATTTTAATCGACTTGCCTTTCTTAAACCAGCTAATTTAAGATGCACCATTTATTTTGCGCCCATATCTCATTGTTGATTTAGAGCTTCCAGTGTTGTATTTTGAACTATCCCATGACCCCATTTCCAGTAAACCATTTTATTGAATAGTTTGATTTACATACAAAGACTAGACTGAGTATCACAATTTTTATTTACTGTTATGGTTTTGAAGATTTAATCTGTGTTAATAGTTGGCTCGTAGAAGAAATAATACATTACAAAAGACTAATTTAATAGTATGTAAAGAAACGACACCAAAGCTAGTGACACTAAAATTTAATTTAATATAAATAAATTTATATGCAAATACAAATTTGAGTACAGAGGCAACAAAAACTGTATCAACTTACAGCAAGTGAAAAAGGTACAATCCTCACAATTCAAATATTAATTTATACACAGAATAATATAACGACTCTCATATGTTCACCTAAGTGTCGCTATGTCTGTCTGGTAAGAAACATTGAGGGCTTTATATAGGAATTAAATCTGAACATTCTAGTAAAGAAAATCTAGAAATTGCGTCACCTACTGGCATTCTTAAGAACAAATGGAAGGCATTCTAATGTAAGCAACCTTTTACCAGCCAAGAAAGGGATGGGCGGGCAAAAAGTAACACAACACAGTTACAGGGTGATATCAATATCAAGGTAATCCAAGCAGACAAGTTGTGGTGGATAAAAATAGTTCTATGGTGAAGTTTAAATATAAGCCAAACTCTATGCCACACTGGGCTAAATTTAACAACAATGCATGATTCTTGTTGAGCCCAGACAACGAGAATATCCCTAGATTTGAAAAATTTAAATAAAGATTGGAATTTAACAAAATGTAAATATTCTACTCACGCCTTTGGGTCATAGAGTGTGTGAGATGATTTAGCAATGACCTGAATGTTGAACTCTTTGGCCATGGCCGAGATAGCAGAGTCTCTCTCCTTCCCATAGGGCTCAGGGTCCTCTTCAAATGCGAGGGTGGTAATGTCCCATTCCTAGAGTAAATTAGGTTTAAATGACTCAGATGGATTATTGATATGTTTGAATTGGATTTACGGAAGGAATTAAGTGGATTGTTGGAAGTGAAGTGGATTTTTGGCATTAAGTGGATATTTGGCATTAAATGGATTAAATGTTCGCATTTATAGCATTGTTATAATTAAGTGGATTGATGGAATTAAGTGGATTGTTGAAATGAATTAGTGGATTGTTGATAATAAGTGGATTGTTGGAAGTATAGGGAGTATTGGCATGAATGAAGTGAATTGGTTTAACATATTTGGGTAAAAAGCATGATCACTGAAATGCTAATTTTAGTTGAGCTTGAGATTGCCAGCTCAATAAAAATAGAATTTGCTCTGAATCAACACAATTTTGGCAGACAAACCAAAACTTTTTTCCCCAGGAACATTTATAAATAATGAACTTGTTTAGCTATGAAGCTTAAAAATTTCAAACATTCCTATGTTTCTAGGACTCTATGACATGTACCTGTACTATATCAAACATCTGTATGACTACGTTTCTAAGACTCTCTGTACAATCACTCTATTAGTCTCTTATATGACGATGAGGCATAAGCCTGGTTTATTTTAATTTTTTATGGACATCCTAAAGTTCTTACAAAATTTTACTGACGAGTCAACAAGTCATTTTGGTCAAATTTTTATGGGTTTCCTCAAATTAATGGACAGCTGGCAATCTGAGTTGAGCTGTCCGCGTTTAGCTAGGGGGAAACACAGGAGGGGTGTGTACGTATTTTACACTACACCTGGAAAATTTCTGGTTGAGAAAGAGTATAGTGTACCCTTTCCTTGTAAAAAAATTACTCTGACTTCCACATATCTGGTTCATAGTTTGTTTCTTTTATTGAAATACAATTATACTTCCATACAATGTTTGAAGATTTTTACCTGAAACAGCCTGGGCAGGACATCTGCAGGCTGACCCCTGACAACAAACAGATGACTGTTCAGTTTTCTCAAACTGCTGTCCAGATCTTCCAAGCTTTCCAGTAAAAATCTGGGAAGAAGAAAACAGTAGCATAATGATATATTATATGTTTGAAAATGAAAATTATTACATACATAAAATTGTCTGTTTAAAATATGTAAAATAATGCCAAAATGTAACATTTAAAATGAAACCTCAATTATTTAAAAAGTGTCAAAGCTATATGGTTTTTTTTTGTGTGTGGAATATATCTAATAGTAATATGTTTCACAGTCTCAAGTTTCTGAAAAAAAAAGTTGGGGTTGCAACGTAAGTCTAACGACACAATTACCAAAGGCACATACATATGTCCACAGGGGTGATAATCAAATTTTAAAATGAATTGAAATAATTTCCCTCCTGTTTTCAAAACTCTTTTAAGTAATCTCGACAATTTATATACCAGTATCAAGATTTGTATTTTGTAAATAATTACAACAGTGTTAATGCATTGTGGGCTTTATGGTGTATAGATTATTGGGAGGAAAAAGAAAGTAAATATTAATTGAATATAGTGATCTTAACAAAATACATATATATTATGAATCCAGAAAATTTGAAATCATTCATCATGCCTAATCAGATAACAAACATAGTAATTATAGTTATTTAAAGTAATGCCACTGCATAAATTATTATTTGCAGAGTCTCAGCTGCAGAGCCTTTAATATAATAATATGCATATGCCGAAGAGCCCCTGTGGGTGTCAGCCCCCTACTGATGACAAGTAATTTAAATCCTACTATCATACTCATACACGTCATACTCATGACTATTCTAATTATTGTTGATTGTCCATTCATAATTTTTTATTTAATTATTTTTAATTAGTCCCGCTGAATCATCAAAAGTAGCCAATCATTTTTTTTTTTACAGCTGCCAATAGTGAATAATATACTGTTAAGTTATATACATCTAAAAAAAAACTAAACAAAAATTAAGTTTTAAATTTTAATAATAAGAAGATTATAATTATAAATAATCGGTTTTGATTGAGTGGGTGCGGGGAGTAAAAAGGAGGGGTCGGGTGTCACCGTCATGCAAGTCAGCATAGGAGGAGATCAAAAGTTATGCAATCGATACCGATAACAATTTTTTTAAAAGTAATATACTTTTTATTATAATTTTATTATTTAATATAGTCTAAACGATCTTAAATTATTCAAAATTTAAAAAACTTTTTGCATACCTCCATTTGTTTATACCGACTTGAGATGCACCTGCAAACCAAGGATCCAAAATGTAAACACAACGATATGTCGCAGCCCCTTCAACAGCAGCTATCAGAGCAGGGTTATCATGAAGTCGTAGACCTTTACGGAACCAAAATAAAGAATGTTTTTTCGGTGGAGTCGGGGTCTGGGACTGTGCTAAGTCGTTACTAGATTCGCTTGGGTTCTCCTTCATTCTCAAACACTAATTTCTTAAGAACTTATTTCGATAAAGTTAATTATGAATAATCAAAATGAACGCAACCAACTAACGTCTCACGGCTACTTAACACTTGCATTACTAACTATAAGAGAAAGAACGCAAGCGCCTGTGATAGGTTAGCTCGGTAATCTTTTAACGCAGCGTTGACTGCAACGTGACTTAAAAATAGAACCAGCCTTCTCTGATTGGCTTGAGGTTGTCAGGTGGTACAATCGATGGCACGTGTTGGAAGGCATGGCTATTCTTGTTTAGTTATTTATTGCTATTTTTTAAAACATTTATAAAAGAAAAGAAAGAAACACTTCCAGTGACAGTTCCTTGAAATCTCTTTTAGTAAGTGGGCCTTTGGGTCGCAATTAATTAAGCATTTTCAAAATCTGTGTGGAAAACAAATAGGCCGTTATTGGACTGAGACTCATGACTCCACAAAGACATTGTCATGACATTAGTTAGATTACAAACATGAATTTTTTTAAAAAAAGGGGGGGGGGCGTACGCGATATTATTATTATGTTATGTACATCAAGTGAACCATTCAGGTAGAGTGACACCATTTTCTTATTTAGAGAAAAATAAAAAGATGAAGGTCTACCTATAGATCTAATCTTAAGGGGAAAAAAAATGTATGTTATTGTGGTTTTCAAACGGAGCTTCGATAAAACGCACACAACTTCTGATATCGCTGGAATGTCTGGTTTGAAATAACTAAACCTGCACGGTTCGTGTACTAAAAAAATCGATAAAGTGGGTTAGGTGCATCTACAATGGGTTTGGTACTTAGTAAGAAAGAACTATTTCAGAATATTGGCCCTTATAGCGATGTAAAAATTGTTTAATTTCTTCTGGTTCCGAGTAAAGGCCCCACGTTTCACATAATATCTATTTTCAAGGGGCCATCCATAAATGACGCCATGGGTCTAGAGGGGTGGGGGCACATTTTGTGACGAGGGAGAGGGAGGCCTTAAACAATGTGACGTCACATGAAAAGTAGAATATTGTAGTTGAAAATTGCTTTTTATAACCCTAAATTAAATACATTTTAAACATTTATTTTAACAACCATTTTAATTATTTTATTTTAAAACTACAATCACTGAGAGAATCAGTACAGGTATACGAGGTCCGAAAAAATGTCCTCTGATCAAGTTACAGGCCTCCATGGAGGAGGAGAAAATGGGTGTATTGACAATGACAGTCGAGAGAATTTATGTCAAAGTGTGGAGACGGAAGACACAGACTTAGGACTACCACGTGAAGTGGGATTGAACAAAAAATTAGTTGGCGGGCTGGGGGGAGGGTGGGGGTTGGGGGGGGTGATCACAGTAAATGCTCTAGGACAGGGATTCTTAACCTTTTTGCAGCGCTGCAGGACCAATCCGATTTAAACACCCCCCCTCCCCCCCCCCCCACCCCCACCC
>CAXITT010000858.1:195345-261978 GCA_964033795.1 Lymnaea stagnalis
GGCCGTGGGGGGTACGTTTACCCCTGGTTAACAACCTCTGTTCTAGTGAATTGTTTCTGACACAAGTCACGGTGCAGTAATTTAATATCCATGGGAGAGGAATTTCTTAAAGGGTTCTGAAGGACAGTAGTGGACACTGGGAGTTTTTTTTTATAGGTGGGGGGGGGGGGTGGTGGATGCAGAGATTTGTGACGTTATATTTGAAAGGGGGAGGGGTCTAACATTTTGTGACGATGGGGGGAGGGTAAAAAAATCGGCAAAATTTGCGTGACATCATTTATGGATGGCCCCCTAAGTTTAAACTTTGGGTGCATTCTACAGACGGGATATTGGTAAAAAATATAATATGAATGACATCAAGTATAACGGGCGTAACGCTTGTTTTAGGTCCCACTATTTCACTAATTTTTATCGGTGAAATGAACCTTTTGTTTATTTTAATACTGTTTAAATTTATTAAAAATGAAATAAAAAATGGCCATATTGTTATTGTTTTTTTTTAATTGTTGAAAAAACATAATTTTGCTTTACTTGTTTACACAAGGTTGTAACTTAACGTGTTCTGGGGGAGGGATGGGGGCGCTCCTCCACCACACTCCCGTAGAGATGCCTGGAGGAAACACTATTGGCTTGGCATTTAATTTGAGAGTTCTCTATGAGTATTGTTAAAGCAAAATTTTTTAATTAAAACTCGTTAGAAGATTTTTACTATGCAATAAAAATATTGATAACAAATAATTACAACTTTGATAATAGAGAAGGTAGGGTGTAGGACTGTCTGTAGGCCTATTTTTAAAGACCGATAGGTAGGGTGTAATACTGTCTGTATGCCCATTTTTAAAGGCCGACAAGTAAGGTGTAGGACGACTGTCTGCAGGCATTTTGATGATTATTTATAAAAATGAGAAGTTAACTCTTTTTTGTATCACTTGGACCCACCGGGTATTTACTCAAAATACCAGGATCTGGTGTAAAAAACACAAAACAACTGGACCCGGTTAAGCCCTAGTATTTAATACTATAAAAAATAATTCACAACGTCAGTGGCCATCGTCATTCACCTCATTTGTGAAAAAAAAAAATCCTACAAAAATGCGTGTATGGAAATGTTTACTTTATACTTATACTATAATTGCAGTGACGCAGTGCTTGGTTGTTCCACGTGCACATGTCAGATGAAAGAAGTTGCCCACAGCAGAAGGAAGCACTGTCGCTTAGGCAGTTTCAATATTTTATTGCTTTTTTTCTTCTTCTTTTTTTTTCTTCGTGGGGACGCTGTGCTACGTTTTTGCTTTGGTGTATGGTCTCTTGGTGTGTCATAGTTAGATTATATGAATGGGATAAACTGTGGATGATAATCGTAATATTCTATTTAAATGCACATACAAATATATATAAATACAACTATACATATCTTTGTTCCGGCTTTGATCATCATAGATATAGGTTTTCAAGTTTTCTTTCTCCTTGTTTATGTATTTCGTTTTGTCGGTATTTCAATAGTACCCTAAAACGTTTCTGAAACAGCACCCCCCCCCCAACCCCCACTATTTTAAGTCACGAGCCACCGCTGCGCCTATGCCTATACATTTATAATGATTAAATGTTAAGATTGGCGAAAAAGTACAGTAACGGCAGGCACCAACATTGACAGTAATGACACTGCCGAACAGAGGCGTAGCGAGGGTGTTTGGCGCCCGGGGACAAGAATCGCGCCCGGGGACAAGATCCATTTTAAAGCGCCCCCTTTTCTTTTTTTCAACTCTCAACCCCATTATTTTTACCAATAATATAATATCAAAGCACATTTTGGCGCCCCTAACTAGCTTGCGCCCGGGGACATCTGTCTCCCCTGCCCCACCCTCGATACGCCTCTCCTGCCGAATCCCGAATGCGTTTGTAAACGATGCATAGGAGGAAAATCTATTCATGGTTGACCATTATTTTCACTCACACATAAGTTGTCGGAAAAAAAAGGGGGATTTCAGTAGACTGCATCAATGAACACAGTCAAGCTGTCTGTAGATTCAAAATAATGGTAAACTATTAACACTTTTCCTGAGTTTTCCTCCATCGAAAGCCCCACAGCCAACTACAACTGCTCAACATAATATCTTCCTGTTGACTATATAACGTGAACACGTGGCAAGTGGAGCTTTGCATTTTTGAAAAACGCATGTAACAATTTCAGGATGCAGGAGTTTCAGTACTGTTACTTTTGGCGCATGCTGTATCCATTTTATATATCCTATAAGCATAGGTGTATTGATGGTGCTGCAAAGACACGGGAAGCCCCGTGGGCGGGCGCCACTTCAAAAAAAGGTGGGGGTGGGGGGGTGGGAGAGAAAATGGATGACCCGGATAAACAAGTTCTTTTACTTTAAAAAGTTGCGACTTTACATAATTTATAAATACGAATACTATCTCCACTAGTATATATAATATATACACACATATTATGATATTATGTGAACTTTTATTATTTTTTTGATCTAAATCTTTTTTTTATATATACAAACAGATTTCACAAGCTTGACAGGGGCGCAGTTTTTGCTCTTTACGTGGAAGCCACGGTACGCCATTGCTTATAAGTGTAGTAAAAGAGGCCACTTTCAGCACATATTCGTAAGAACAACAACCCAGCTTACACTGCCTTCATTTAAATTTAAGGCAATAATACCCCCCCCCTCCCCCCACCACATTTTAAAAAATATCTGAATCTGGATTCACATTCAGAGTCCCGAACCATCTGTTGCTATTAAATTGTATGTGTTGACGGGTTGTGATTTACCAGATCACAAAGCTGCCAATATATACGCCCACGTTTTACTTTCTGAAACTCATTGAACGGGGGCGTCATTTCAGGGTTTTTTCAGGGAGTGGGGGCAAAACCAAAACTTAATCGGCTTGTTAGGTTTTTTTTATTACTGGGGGCGCCACAGTACATAGTAATGTAAAAAAAAAAAACTGCAAATTTTAGTTAATTACAAGAGCAGTGCAAAGTGCCACATGGATAGAGCGCACCAAGAACAGGTTACCACAAGGTCAGGGTGCCACCAGAGCGTCTTGAGCTTTTGTTCCTTAGGATTGGCGAAGTACCTAAGTTTTTCACATCCTAAGCGGGTCATTATATATCAACGTTGACTCTAGAAACCATTAACAATAAATCAATTTCCCCTACATATTGTATCTTGAAATCATGTTAGACAGCACACTTATCATATTACTATAACATGCGGCTGAGGTAAGCAAATATGTGAGAATCAACGTCGGGCAAGGGTTTCTATGATTTTTCATAAAAGGGAAAAACGCCTGATGACCTTATTTCTGACATTCTTTAAACAATGAAAGTGGTGGACCGGAAATAATGATTTGCAATGAGCTTAAGATTGCGACAATGCTGCCACAAGGTCTTGAAGTTTTGGCGTTGTTAAAGCCCGACTGAATAGAGAGATCACAAAAGCTCTTTTAAAAAAATGTAGTCAACATTCACGTAACAGTTGTGGTCAATTCTCTTTTTAAATCCTTTATATTAGCTTTGCTTTTTTTCCCTGTGTGTGGCAAAATTTTTGGAAAGCTAATTGACCCACTTCCCGTCATCCTATCGAGCTGAATCTTGACACATAGACTTTGACTAAATTTGAGCTTTTATTTGAAATACTGCGAAGGCACCCGAAATTAACATATACATTAATCTCGACGAAGCCTAAGAATTCAAAGATTGGTAATTATTTGAAGTTTTGAAATTCATATATGATATAAGAATATTTCACAACCCTCTTATTAAAACAACAATAGTTATTTATCACGATCTATGTGTCCATGGCGTCATGAGAAAGGAGCTATTCAAAAATAAAAAAAATAAAAAAAACGTTTCCCCCCCCCCCNGAAAGGAGCTATTCAAAAATAAAAAAAATAAAAAAAACGTTTCCCCCCCCCCCACCCTCCCCCCCCACTTTTCCGCATACTATTCCTACGTCACTGTTCGGACTGCCCTTTCCACCTTACTATTACTATCATATCTATCATATCTATTCCGATCCGAATGCATTTAACAAAATAAAACAAACAAACTTAACACTCTCAAAAGTTATATATCGTTCGGGGTAATTTATAATTATTAAAAATTGTGAGAGTTCCAATAAATTACAAATAAATATTTTGGCTTCTTTTTTACACTTTGGCAATCTGAAGGTTTTTTTTTACCCCCACCTTAAAAGAATGCGGAAGTACTAGTTTAATTGGATTGTTGACTTTGTACAAGGGCGGAGTCTGTAAACTAATACGTAATTAATAACAATTCCTATATTTTAATCAGCGTTTTATTAATGTTTCACGAACGTTTATACTAAGAGGTTACAGGGATTAAGTTTTAAATAAGGAAAAAAAATTCATAAATAATTATCAACTCATTTGGCAGTATCTTACTTAAACTTACTAGTACTAGTACTCTTACTCTTACTCTTACTTAACTTACCAGTAAGGTAAGTTCAGAAGGGCAGCTAGTCTGCTAGTAAGTGCTAGTGCTAGTAGTACTAGTTGCTCATAAGTTGCTTGTGATTTTCTTAAGTCTTAAATCTTAGTAAGGCTATATTTTTATTTAGCCTTATCACTGACACTGATATTCACTAGACCTCTAAAACTCTATGAAATTCATGAGTAATAGTATATTAATTAATAATATTCTATTAATATTATTGAATATCTTTTTACTTTTATAATTCTCGCCTATATAGTCAGTTTCACATTTATAAATTATGCATAATGACTACAATTAGGGGTGTGCCGGATCCGTTTTTTCCAACCGGATCCGGATCCGGATTTTCTTATGCGAAATCCGCCGGATCCGGATACCGGTTTCTCCCGGATTTTGGTACTATTGGTAGATACTTCGGTAAGTCAAGGTGGACTACTACTTTTTGTGTATGGGAATTCGCAATCGGCGCCAAAAAATCCGAGTTTTTAATTTTCCGATGTGTGTGTCTATTTATTATTAAATTAGTACTTTCGATATATATTTGAGTTCCGTTCCATTTGGATATGTGTCTTACGAGAGACGCCATGTTTCTACGCGTTCGCAGCAGGTTATGCAGCTCGCTCAACCTAATTTCGCCATGGGGTTGGCCACGCCCCCCTTTTTAATGGCGGAAGTTGACGATACTTAGGAAATATTAATTTATTATCACTATTTACATCAAAATAATTGATAACTTGTGTTTCAGAATGCATTTAAAGACATTTAAACTGGAATGTTTTAATTTGAGCTTTAACAACCCGGTAGAATCCATATTATAAATGATCAGAATTTACCGTGTGCAACACGTTGTCATTGGCAACCATTCACAGCCACTTGCATAACTGTATCGTAGTACTACCTCAGAGTTTCATTCATAAGAGTTTGCCGTGTGCAAAAACTATTAAACCATTGGTCAGGGAAAGCTTTAATTAATTATTCATGTGCCAAAGTTGAAAGTTTAAACTAAGTCTAAACAGTATTTTAGTGATAAGGCAGGGAATGCGTTGCCTTATATAAACTATATAGTCATTGCGCATGACGGGATTGGTGGAATGAGATCACAGAATGTGGAGATGCAGTCCATGTTAAAAAATGACAAACCAAGTCGTACTTTAAAAATTCATAACTTTAAAACTACAACAGCTAAAAATATGATTTTGGTGTTATAATTCTTTAAAAAATTACATCTTTTCAACTATGCCATTGGTTTATTTTTACAAAAAGTTTAAATTTTCTTATCAAAGTCCCTACACTATTGGCCACTATTAGCGGTGCTGACTCTAGCCTCTGGTATGTACGGAATATTAAACATTAAACAAGCTCAACGCTCGAAACAATCGATTAATGTATCGTGATCGTGTGAAATTCGGGAAAGAGAATTACTTTTATTTCAGATTATGATCCGGTGAGTCACAAAATCTGTCAAATTCCGAAATCCGGTATATTCCGGATTCCGGAATCCGGTTGTTCCGGATACATGTAAATCCGGCGGAACCGGATTTCACCGGATAGTGCAAAATCCGGCGGAACCGGATTCCGGACCGGGGTCCGGCACACCCCTAACTACAATCTATTAAAAGTTAATATTCATAACTTTTCCTCGTCTAATTCCTAAGTCTAAGCTAATACTAATAACTAATAAGGTTACCATTTCTTTATTATTAATAGTATTAATTTTAAATTAATATTATTTATTTTAGTATTAGTTTAGTCTTAGTATTAGATTATTAGACCTAACGGACTTAAGTCTAGGTAAATTTGGATTTCAGTTGATCGAGTCAGTGTCAGTTACTCATCACTCAGTTCAGTAAGTAAAGCCATAAGTAGGCACTCCAATGCTCCTGTCGCTGGCAGTAGAAAATGCGGACTACACGGCGCCAATTGCTGTGATAAGCTGGCACCGTTTTTGGTAGATGTCATTATCGGGATATAGCGCTATTTTGCATCATTTCTTTAAAAAATTGTTAAAAAAATTCTGCAAGTAAGATGTGTTTATTTTAATTGTAAAAAAAAAAGTATGCATAAATAATCCAAATCAAGATATCTCATTTGCAAAGATTTTGAGATTTTAGTTTGATTCATAAAGATTGAATTAGTTCATTCAATTCCCTACAAGGATATACATAATATTATTTTTGTGGGTGTAAAGTAATTAGTTTATATGTATAACTGTTTTTGCTATATGAGTGCCAAGCTTGTAAAAAGGGCTTCATCTTCTTGGCACCAATATTCCAAAAAGGCTCCATCTCAAAAAGGGTTCATTACCTTTAGATCAATGTAAAGGCTTATACTTATAGTATTAATATTTTCTAAAAGTTCTTTCTAAGTACTGATAAAAAACATTGGCAATCTGGTTTCAAATTATATTTCATCATAAAATCGTAACTTAATTTAGGATCACATGTTATTTAAAAAAATTTATGATGGAATCAAGCTTTTAAGACTTAAATAGTATAGTTATTAGCATTATTTTAAATTTACACGATTCCATGAACGTAGAGATACATGAAATTAAATTTAAAATACTGTTTTAAAAACAAAATTAAGAATTTAATGGGTCTATCCTTATACTAATAATGTATGTTTCATAAATTGTTATTAAATGAAATGCACTTGTATTTTCTTAATTGTGTTACTTTTGTGACTCAGCTCCCTGAATAACAGATAGGAATTTTAATTACTTGTCCTGTTTATACAATACATTGAATTTCCATATTCTTTTCTCTTTTTAATATCAGAATAATAACCAATTTGCAGATTTGAATGCATTTTAAAAAAATTTAAAGATGAGAATACTGTGGAAAGCTATAAAAAAAAAAAAAAGTTTTTGTGTAGCATTTTCATTATGATGCCAGTTTCATTTTTTTTTGGTACCAGTTCTAGAAATATTTATTCTTTCTAAATCATCAATTTAAAAATAAATTCTATGGATTTGATTTTGAAAAAAAATGTGTTAAAATAAGTAGGGGTGTGCCGGATCCGTTTTTTCCAACCGGATCCGGATTTTCTTATGCGAAATCCGCCGGATCCGGATTCCGGTTTCTCCCGGATTCCGGATTTTGGTACTATTGGTAGATACTCATTCGGTAAGTCAAGGTGGACTACTACTTTTTGTGTATGGGAAATCGCAATCGGCGACAAAAAATCAGAGTTTTTAATTTTCCGATGTGTTTGTCTATTTATTATTAAATTAGTACTTTCGATATATATTTGAGCTCCGTTCCATTTGGATATGTGTCTTACGAGAGACGCCATGTTTCTACGCGTTCGCAGCAGGTCATGCAGCTCGCTCAACCTAATTTCGCCATGGGGTTGGCCACGCCCCCCTTTTTAATGGCGGAAGTTGACGATACTTAGGAAATATTAATATATTATCACTATTTACATCAAAATAATTGATAACTTGTGTTTCAGAATGCATTTAAAGACATTTAAACTGGAATGTTTTAATTTGAGCTTTAACAACCCGGTAGAATCCATATTATAAATGATCAGAATTTACCGTGTGCAACACGTTGTCATTGGCAACCATTCACAGCCACTTGCATAACTGTATCGTAGTACTACCTCAGAGTTTCATTCATAAGAGTTTGCCGTGTGCAAAAACTATTAAACCATTGGTCAGGGAAAGCTTTAATTAATTATTCATGTGCCAAAGTTGAAAGTTTAAACTAAGTCTAAACAGTATTTTAGTGATAAGGCAGGGAATGCGTTGCCTTATATAAACTATATAGTCATTGCGCATGACGGGATTGGTGGAATGAGATCACAGAATGTGGAGATGCAGTCCATGTTAAAAAATGACAAACCAAGTCGTACTTTAAAAATTCATAACTTTAAAACTACAACAGCTAAAAATATGATTTTGGTGTTATAATTCTTTAAAAAATTACATCTTTTCAACTATGCCATTGGTTTATTTTTACAAAAAGTTTAAATTTTCTTATCAAAGTCCCTACACTATTGGCCACTATTAGCGGTGCTGACTCTAGCCTCTGGTATGTACGGAATATTAAACATTAAACAAGCTCAACGCTCGAAACAATCGATTAATGTATCGTGATCGTGTGAAATTCGGGAAAGAGAATTACTTTTATTTCAGATTATGATCCGGTGAGTCACAAAATCTGTCAAATTCCGAAATCCGGTATATTCCGGATTCCGGAATCCGGTTGTTCCGGATACATGTAAATCCGGCGGAACCGGATTTCACCGGATAGTGCAAAATCCGGCGGAACCGGATTCCGGACCGGACTCCGGCACACCCCTAAAAATAAGTACCGGTATATTGAAGAGGTAATTAGCCTGAAAAAAGTTAAAGTAGCTTACCAGAGTCAAAAAAGAAGAAAAAAGTTTTGTGGAAAGGTCTTTACGTTTTCTAAACTAATAATTTTAAACAGTGTATTAAATTGTATATGAATATGACAAAATTATGTTAAGAAGACATGAGATATTTACAAAAGACATAACAATATAATATTCAGTTGATTGAAATTTTTATTTGAAATTTCAAGCTGCTTTAACTTTTTTCATCAATATTGATCATGCAAACCATGTATCAAAGTATTGCTTTAGTAAAACATTAAATTTGTGTGTGTGTGTCCTTAATTTAGTCTTCATTTTTCATTTCTAGGATTTATTTAAGGATATTAAGTGAAGAGCTAGAAGACTAGTGTCATGGCAGACCAGGATGAGAAAACCTCTATCAACCTCATCTCAGTTAAAGCAAGTGAATGCCCTGTGACCCGTGTAACTGTTTATAAGGACAGGGCAGAGGTTTTCAGGGAATTGGAGACAACCGTGAAAGCTGGTGTAAACGAGCTTCGTATTAAAGAGTTTGTGCGGATTGATGAAGATTCCATCAGGTAATTTTCCTTGACATATTTGATGTTTCTCAAGTGGATTAAGTAATTATATTTATTAAATACAGTATATCAAATGCTTTTTATTGCACAGAAGTTTGGTCTTAGACCCTTCAACAACTTCTTTTTATGATGAATTAATAAAAAAAAATAATACTGCTGATCAGCATCACCAACAGATAATTAAAAAAAAAAAGTGAAATGGTAGAAAAATAAATACAAAATATAACCTAATTCAAAGTATGATCTTTATGGTATTTTGTTTTAGTTATCATATACATTTTAATTTCAAACTGGTTTAATAATGAAATAAATACAAAATAAAGACTCCATTAATTCAAGTATTTTGATATATTAGGGTCGAGGGTAAAGGAAACGCCACCATTGCTGAGGTTAGCTACCAGAACAAGTATGTCACAGAGGATGAAGCCACCATGACAGAAAAAGAAAAAGTATTAAATGAGCAGGTACTGAAAAACACAGCCTTGTTATTAGTGCTTCAGTAAAACAACACATTTTTAGAATCATTTGATAGAAATTTTTCATGTTTAAAATGAAAAAAAAAAAAAAATCACAAGTTACTTATGATGCATTTTTAATTAAATTATATCTCTTGGTATTTAGGGGCTCCTCTATTAAATCTTAATGTTTCCTTAATATGTGTTTTTGGTTGTTTCAGCTTCGTGTTCTAAAGGAAGAGCAAAAGGTTCTTGATCTTGAGAACCAGAAAAAATCCCTAAACAAGCAATGGCAGCTGTTGGATCAGTTTGCTGCCACAGCTGCAAAGAATGGCCAGGTTATTGTTGATATTTTATCTAAAAGAATATGTCAATATAAATGTTTTTTATTACTAAATCAACTTAACACTCCTCTATTTCGGTTTCTAACTAAAAAACAAAACTTTCTTGACACTGAGTATGTAGAGTTTTAGGAGGGGGCGCACACTACCCAAGGTCACTTGTGAAGATCCAGTGGTGACTAAATTCTTTTTGGGGAAGCAAAAAACTTTAATTTCCGATGACCAACTTAGATACATAAGACATATAATCAACACTGTGCTTGTAATATATCTACGTTAAGTAAAAGTAATATTTAGTTAACTTTTCTACTTAATGCTTTTAGATATTCTATTACTTGCTTGGTAGGTGATATGTAAATGCTTCAAACCTAATCAGTTGCCGTTTCCCATCAGTGGTGATTGATATCACCTTGCAAGTTTATAAATTTCATGTTGATCTGCGAGGAATAGTTGAAAATAAACTTTGGAAATGAATAATAATAACAATAAAAGTAATAATTAATAATAATAATGATATTGATAATAATAATAATAATTACAACAACATTCAGATTTAAAGCTGAATTCTACAATAAATTATCAGACGGCCATTAAAACCCCGACATCCCTTCTTATATCAAGAGTTTTTACATTTTGCTTCTGTTAAAAAGTAATAATATAATATAATATTCTTTTTTTTTTTATTCTAACAAACTTCAGGGTGAAAAAAAAGACGAACCTTCAACTTTTCTACTTGATGCTGGTTATTTTAAAGGTATTTACTGACCATCTTTATTTCTTGTTCTAATAACAATAAACTAGAATCAAAATCAGCCCTTGTGTTTGGGTCAAAGGGGAAATTGTTAACACCTTAACTAGTGTGAGTAATACAGAAACAAGTGAGTGTAATTTCCTTTTCCATCGGCAAACATGAATTAATCCTTAAAAATCTTAGGTTATTTAGAAATAATTTATGTTTCAGATTCTGTGGATTGGAAATTTTAAGTACTTTTTATTGTTGAATGTTATAAACGTCTATTTAACTTCAGTTTAAAAAATCTTAATATCCTTCAAGCTGCTTTATTTATTGAAACATTTTTTTAACATATTTTGATTAAACATTATGTCTCCAATATCCTAGAAAATTTTTATTTTGTGAAGTTGTAAGTGGTGGCTTAGCAACCTGATTTCAAATAACAGGAAGTGGTTTTCTGTCTGTAACTACCATGGAGCTCATGGACTTAAACTACCATTGAGCTCATGGAGACATTCAGAAAGATGCATGGCTTTCTCTTGTTCTTTGAGGTATGAGGGAATTCATGCAACAATACAAAGACATTGGGAAACAGCTGGAGGCTGAAAGGCTAGACCTGGAGAAGAAGAACGAGGAGCTGAACAAGAAGATCGAGGCGGTGGAGAGAAACCTGTCTGAGGTGCGTGGCAACTACCACAGTGGACACGAAAACAGGTCAGAATGCATTGACTTTTAGGGAATCTAATATTAAACAGTTTTTTTTAAAAAGTAATCCATTAAAAAAAAGCAGAAACAACAACAAAAAAAAGCCCCTGACTGTTAATGTTTCTTCAAATTATTATTCTGTCATGAGAAGGTCTGTTGTCAAGTTATTCTGTCATGAGAAGGTCTGTTGTCAAGTTATTCTGTCATGAGAAGGTCTGTTGTCAAGTTATTCTGTTATGAGAAGGTCTGTTGTCAATTTATTGAATATAGTTTGCACTGATTGGATAGGTCTGGCCTAGATTTTCAGATTTGGCTGCAAACATTGTCCATGCCACCCCGATTTGTTTTGGCAGGGGCAATCCTGACGTAAGGGTCCATGTGGCCAGACTTTGAAGATACTCCTTGTGGCCACCCTTGTGCTGTTCAGTGAGATTTTTTAAAAGCTGCCATAACCAGCACATAACCAGTTGCTCAATTGTCTCTGAGATCTCGTCAAAAACATTTTAACAAATTAGAAAAAAAACAAAAAAACAACTGGAAATTGTACCAGGTTTATTTATTACATTTTTTTTTGTGTGTCTCAGGGAGTGTGTGGTGGTGCTAGAGGCTGAAAAGGAGACTAAGGTGTCCCTCACAGTGTCTTACGTGGTGCTGGGGGCCTCTTGGACACCATCCTATGACCTTCGTATGTTCACAGAAAAAAGTGTACTGAAGGTAAGTGTAGTTCTGAGTTTTTAACCTGAATTCCAAAGGGTACTAATATGGGGGGTGGGGAGGGGGAATGGCCAATTGGTCTTTTGGTGATGTTCATGAAAAGGTCACAAACATATTTATGGTTGGACTTTACAGAAAGTTTCTAAAGCCTTTGTTTTTTTTAGGAGGATTGGTGAGATTAATAGTGAATAAATATGACATTTATTTCTCCATGATTATTCCTATGATACTGCATCCACTTTCCCAGTACAACTCTTGCAGGTCTTCACACCCCACTCCGTTAAGGACTTTAAACTTTCTTCCTGTAGCAGATGTTTTAATTTTCCTCTTCAGATCTTCTACTACGGATTGATCTTTCAAAGCTCTGGTGAAGACTGGAATAATGTCAAGCTCTACCTTTCAACAGCTGAACCTAGCGTTGGTGGAACCATCCCCAACCTCCCAATGACACAGTTGTCTGTCCGCAAGATTCGGTATGTTTGTTTTTTTCCAACCTTTATTTTCATACTTAGTTCCTCAGTCTGCTTTTCATTTTTCTGAGAACACTGTTGGTCATGAATTGTCTAGTGCCGATGTCATTATCATCTCTTCTAAATGTTTGGAATATTTCAACATGTGTGGTATGCATGTGGGCTTTACACAGAGTATATATATATTGTTATATAATACCTAATGAAAAAGAACTAATGGGTGACTTACCTTTTGTTAAAAAGAACAGATTTACCTCCCATTCTAAAAATTTGTTCTTTATTTTTTGTTCTGCTTCATTTATTATTTTTACTCTTGTGTCCTGTAAACATAGAGCAGATCTGTTTAAAATGATGTAACCATTAATAGGTCATGGAGGCATCATGCAGTGGGTCTAATTTGTTTATAAATCAATATCACCCAGTGGTTGCTGCATTGAGTGCATATATTGATGTGATGCTGTATTGAAATAACCTGTTGTGCAGTGGATTCATGCAGATTATCCTTCAGCTTTTCTCCCTCCACCATCGGGTGTTGGACTGAAATTACGTTTACCTCAAAGCGGGCCATCACCAAGTTTCATCAGCTATCCATCTTCTTTGCTGTTTTTTTGTATCTGCTTTCAAACTAGGAATCTGTTAACAGTTGTATCTTGACAACTTTGTTTTGGTTGTTGTACCCCCGCTCCCCCTACTTCCCCTATTTCAGCCCTGTATCTGCCACCAGAAGTTTTGGCTTAAGTGAAAGCATGAGTGACGATTATTATGGAGAAAGATATCACCCCATAATGGAAAGGGGAATCGCGGGTGGATACCCTGCACCTGCCGCACCACCACCTTTAGGAGCAATGCGAGTGGCCGAGGCTGAGGTATATGCCACATTGAGTGTTGGGTTCTAAGATTGGATTGGACTGGATGGGGGAGTCGAGCTGCACTGCCATTTCACCACTGTACATTCTATTGTTTATTTATTTTTGCTTCTGCTTTACAAAACTCTACTAATTGTAGGTGCTCTTTTAGCTAAGCCTGATCCTGCCTTGTTTCTAGGCTCACTTGGGTGATGTGACCCTCATTACCAGCAAGAGTCCTTTTAAGCATGTTGTAAACAGCCACTAAGATGTATAGTTAGTTCATATAAAAGAATCTTTACATAATAAATGACATTCAACAGCACTAATAGAATATATAGTACCTATCAACGAAACTTCAGACTTTTGAACATTTAGTTAATATATTGTAGCACAAAAAAACAACAAAAAAAAAATTTGGAGAAAAATAATAAAATTTAAAAGGTATTCTGATTTGAAAACAACTTATCTTAAGTTGGTTCATTGTTAAAAACATATACACTTCTGTCAATTTTTATCATTCAACTCCAGTCAGCTACTCAGTTGTGCCTGGAAATGTTTATCACCTGAAATACAAAGACATGCTCTTCCTTTTATGGAAGGAAAATACAATTTGAGATTCCTTTAATTTTGCAATGAGATCCAGTAAATTATATATTTCTTAAAAATATTTATTTAGCATAAGCATTTAATTATAGGGGGTATCCAACATAAAGTCTGGCACATCCTGTTTTCCAGCTTTCAAAAGCACTTCACTCAATACTCAAATAGTCATTAGTTATTTCAAAATTGTAATTATTTAGATCAATATCGGAGGCTAGGTTATCACTTCATTCAGTCGAATTATTTGGATATTAAGGAAAAGCTACCATCTCTTTTAATTCATCTAATTAAAGTCCTTACTGTCCTGCAGGACTTCTCACTCTTTTGTTAAACATTCACTGTTTGATAAAATCGCCAATTCTTCGGTAGACACGAGCCTCACAAAGATGAGAACTGAATCGGCACCCATGGTGGTTGCTGAGGTCAAGGTTAGAAATGTTTAAGTGCCCAGTCTCAACCGCTTCCATTTAGTTTTTAAAAATGGCATCACAAAATTTGACCAAGTCTTAATAAATTTTACTGCAACATTCCATAGAGGAACTGAGTATCGACCCATTTCTTAATAAGACTGCCCATTGTAAACATAAGTGAGGGGCAGAAAGATTTATTTAAGCATGAGACAATTTTAAAATTGCTGCATTTCAGCATTATTTGAATAAGTAAACCAAACCATGTATAGGATAGAGTAAGAGAAAAAACAAAAACAAAAAAAACGTAATCAAAGATGCTTTATAAAAAAAAAATGATCTATCGAGATAATAATTATTAATGGTAGGATGACAGGAGAGTATGCTTTGATTTCTTTTGACATGTTTTTCCCCAAATGGCTTTACCATAGATACTCATTCTAAAGCTGAGCCCCTAGTTTTGGTGGGAAAAGCCTGAATATAGGATATGGTTATGCTGATCCCAAAAACGACTGAATAGTGGTGCTTGCTACTTTCATTCTCCTTATTTTGTCAAATTAGGCGAATGAATTAAAAAAAGTTTATTGAAATCAAAATTTGTAAAAATGACATTCAAAATTTTTTTATTCAAGAAAAAAATAAAGCAAATAAGTAATCAAGGTAAATGCAGCTGTTTAAAGCTTCTGATAATATTTTGGAATCTTGTAGAGCTTATGGTAGACTAGGACCTTTGCGATCTACAGTTGCAAATTCATTATTCAATGTACATGAAGAAAACTATTAAAAAATCTCCTATGAACAGATCACAGTACAACCAGCCCCCTTAATCCACTGAGCCCCCCCCACCCCGCGCCCTCTCCCCTCCCCCCTATCCAAATCAGCTTTTGAATGAGTAAATATGGTAATTAATTCCCTTGATCTTACCTCTCTCCCACCAACCCAACTACTGTCTGATATGTATTTGCAAATGTCTAGTATAAAACTTATATTTATAGCAAACACACATCTAGTGCCAAATATAGTTTTCAACTCATTTGAGAGGTTAGAATGAATGCTATACAGGGAAATATTAAATATATTTTTTCTTTTCAACACACAAACCCCCCCCCTCTCTCTTTCTCTTTCTCTCTCTCACTCTATCTTTAAATAATGAATAATTCCAGTTTTCTGCAAGTGTTTAACTACTTTTATTGAAACTGAATTCAATTGTTTTTTTTTATTTCGGGCAGATTATTTGACCTATAATTTGTGTGTTGTAAGCTCATGCACTCAATTACAACCTAAATCACTTTTACCCATATATCATTATATCATATCACACTGAGACAGTTGTTAGTTAAAAACCTATAACATATCACGCTGAGACCACTGTTAAAACCTGCTGCTATCTGATACCACTCTCCCCAGAGAGTTTTTAGTTATAAATAGGATTGTTCATGAGGAACAGTAATTTTGTATTTACAACAGGTATGGTGACTATACTGAAGCAGAAACATAGAACCAGTTAGTAGAAAATTCTTTTTGTGTCCCAGATGTCAGTGATACGTATTTGTGTGGTTTGCTGTTAGCAAGCCTTTAAAAAAAAATGCTGGTTTCAGCACAGACTCTGAAATCTTTTTCTCACGCGCATCAAAACTTGACCTGGACAATGTTGTCTGTCATCAGGCCTAAATCATCACCACGACCCATTTCCTCCTTTTTGAAGTCAGCGGCTAAACGAAGCCAGGAGTCAGAAGAGCCTGAAATGATGGCTTACTCGATGGCTTGCGACAACATAATGAGTGATGCTCCTCCAATGGCTATGGCTATGGCCCGTGCTCCAGTCCAGGTCAGTCATTCTTTGACGCGGTCGTATTAATTCTTCAGCCATGTTGTGAAAGCTCAGAGGTGGTAAGCGTTCTCCCAAAGATGGTGCATGCCAATCACGGGGAGCCCAGTAGCACTGTCTCTGAACTTAACCTCCACTAACACTGCTGTAGTTCTTGTAATCTCCTAGAATAGTAGCTCACTGGCCTGGTGCCGTGTTGTATCAATAAGTTGATTGCTGGTGATGTAATGTCAATTTCTCTTTGTTGCAGATCTTCCCCACAATATCTCTCTCTCTCGATCTCTCTAACTTTATATTTTCTCCTGCTCTGTAAATAGAGGCATCGAACCACATTTTTTAAATTTGTATTTAGCTGGAGGAAGATCTTCATCTACTACTGACCATAGTTTGGTTTGCACCACTTTAAACCATTTGACCTGACAACCTTAACTTATAATCGTTAATTATCGCTTAGCCTACTAACACATGTGCAATCATTACAGCTCTTTGGCAAATGCAATAATTATTGTTGCTTTGAGAAAGATTGAGTCTTCTGATTAATTAAATGCAAAACACTTGGTGCTGCAACACTTGTTACTCCTGCACTTGTTACTTACTACACCTGGTGTTTGCTGCACTTGGTATTGCTGTACTAGGTACTGCTGCACTTGGTTGCACTGTTTCACTCTGAGCTGCTAGTCTGCGGTCTTTGAATGAGAACATGTTCTGTTCACGGAAAGAAGGTGTAATGTCTGTGTTATTGTTCAGTGTGTTACTGTTTTAATCTATATCTTTCAAGCTCACCCATTTCTTGTTCTTAATACCACCTTCCCATGGCCCAGAAGGCAGTCTCCACATTATTCTGCCTCTAAATGGATGGGTCATCACACTGATAAGACGAGGATTACCTTCCCATAATTCTGCCTCTGAATGGGTGGGTCATCACACTGATAACACAAGGATTACCTTCCCATAATTCTGCCTCTGAATGGGTGGGTCATCACACTGATAACACAAGGATTGCCTTCCCATAATTCTGCCTCTGAATGGGTGGGTCATCACACTGATAACACAAGGATTACCTTTCGATAATTCTGCCTCTGAATGGGTGGGTCATCACACTGATAACACAAGGATTACCTTCCCATAATTCTGCCTCTGAATGGGTGGGTCATCACACTGATAACACAAGTATTACCTTCCCATAATTCTGCCTCTGAATGGGTGGGTCATCACACTGATAACACAAGGATTACCTTCCCATAATTCTGCCTCTGAATGGGTGGGTCATCACACTGATAACACAAGGATTGCCTTCCCATAATTCTGCCTCTGAATGGGTGGGTCATCACACTGGTAACACAAGGATTACCTTCCCATAATTCTGCCTCTGAATGGGTGGATCATCACACTGATAACACAAGGATTACCTTTCGATAATTCTGCCTCTGAATGGGTGGGTCATCACACTGATAACACAAGGATTACCTTCCCATAATTCTGCCTCTGAATGGGTGGGTCATCACACTGATAACACAAGGATTACCTTCCCATAATTCTGCCTCTGAATGGGTGGGTCATCACACTGATAACACAAGGATTACCTTCCCATAATTCTGCCTCTGAATGGGTGGGTCATCACACTGATAACACAAGGATTACCTTCCCATAATTCTGCCTCTGAATGGGTGGGTCATCACACTGATAACACAAGGATTACCTTCCCATAATTCTGCCTCTGAATGGGTGGGTCATCACACTGATAACACAAGGATTACCTTCCCATAATTCTGCCTCTGAATGGGTGGGTCATCACACTGATAACACAAGGATTACCTTCCCATAATTCTGCCTCTGAATGGGTGGGTCATCACACTGATAACACAAGGATTACCTTCCCATAATTCTGCCTCTGAATGGGTGGGTCATCACACTGATAACACAAGGATTACCTTCCCATAATTCTGCCTCTGAATGGGTGGGTCATCACACTGATAACACAAGGATTACCTTCCCATAATTCTGCCTCTGAATGGGTGGGTCATCACACTGATAACACAAGGATTACCTTCCCATAATTCTGCCTCTGAATGGGTGGGTCATCACACTGATAACACAAGGATTACCTTCCCATAATTCTGCCTCTGAATGGGTGGGTCATCACACTGATAACACAAGGATTACCTTCCCATAATTCTGCCTCTGAATGGGTGGGTCATCACACTGATAACACAAGGATTACCTTCCCATAATTCTGCCTCTGAATGGGTGGGTCATCACACTGATAACACAAGGATTACCTTCCCATAATTCTGCCTCTGAATGGGTGGGTCATCACACTGATAACACAAGGAATACCTTCCGATAATTCTGCCTCTGAATGGGTGGGTCATCACACTGGTAACACAAGGATTACCTTCCCATAATTCTGCCTTTGAATGGGTGGGTCATCACACTGATAACACAAGGATTACCTTCCCATAATTCTGCCTCTGAATGGGTGGGTCATCACACTGATAACACAAGGAATACCTTCCCATAATTCTGCCTCTGAATGGATGGGTCATCACACTGATAACACAAGGATTGCCTTCCCATAATTCTGCCTCTGAATGGGTGGGTCATCTCACTGGTAACACAAGGATTACCTTCCCATAATTCAGCCTCTGAATGGTTGGGTCATCACACTGATAACACGAGGATTACCTTCCCATAATTCTGCCTCTGAATGGGTGGGTCATCACACTGATAACACCAGGATTACCTTCCCATAATTCTGCCTCTGAATGTGTGGGTCATCACACTGATAACACAAGGATTACCCTCCCATAATTCTGCCTCTGAATGGGTGGGTCATCACACTGGTAACACGAGGATTACCCTCCCATAATTCTGCCTCTGAATGGGTGGGTCATCACACTGGTAACACGAGGATTACCTTCCATTAACCAAGTTTATTTGTATGTAAACCTATTTTACTCCAGAGTTTGACTAATCTCATTATATTTGACTCTTTGCCACTAGTCGTGAACATATTATTTTTCTTGTCAGCATAAGTGTGTTTTTTTTGTGTGTGCTGTGTGTTAAAATTTGATAATTTTTATTGGCGTTTACAGGTGAAAACATTATATAAGAGTGATTCTTTGAGTATGATTTATAGCGATGGTTATCATTGTGTGCACCGCAGTCCCCCTGAGGAGCCTTGATATCCTCACAAGGGTGCTGCGAAATATTACAGAATGTTCATAATTTTATTTCTCTCTTCAATTCAATGTCAAAGACCATTTTTTAACCAGTCACTCACTTAGTTACAGCTGCTTGCAGTAGCGACTACTAGTCCTACTAACCTAACCCTTGGACTAAATTTTGTTGTTGCTGTTTTACAATGGCCTTGTTATAATTTATCATAGGGCCCCTTGGTATTCCTTGGGAATACCTAAGGGATACCTTGGGAATACCTTGGGGCCTGAACCACCATTCTGCAAGTCCTCTGGTTTGTAAGCCATTGCAGTTTATGGTAATACTGACTCCCCCTCCAACCTTATGCATGCACAAAGCATTAAACAAACTAGATCTTTACCAGAAACCCCCAATTATTATTGACACCGGAGCCCTAAAATGTAATGAGGTATCAATCATAAGCAGAGTCAACTTTTTAGTAGTGTTGATTGTTTCTATTTCTTCTGCTTAATCACCCACAGGACAACATATGGTCAAAATTTTGATGCCGTCTTTGATAAATCTAGGTACCTTTAAAAATAAAATAAATTGTCAAATAAAATCATTGAGGTCAAAACCCTTATAACAGTTCCTTAGAAACTGTACAACAACCCGGCACAAAAAAAAAGGTAAAATTCAAAGAAGTATAATTTATAACTTGTTCATCATTTAATTATCAATGTTTTGAATGCATGCAAAATTTGCCTTCTTGATTGGTCTAATTCCTTGCTGCACGCACATTTTATCATGTTTACGTTTGGACCGATTGCAGCTTTTAAATAAAAATAGCCTGTTTAAAATCTGAGTTCCTGTTGTAAATCAATGAAGGGAAATACATTTTGTCAGTCTTGACAAAGTTCTTTAATTTACCTTTGGTTTATAGCCGGCTGTATTCTTCACTGTATTGTGGAGGATAGTCCTGTGGATAGTTATATAGTTGTAGTTTTTTACCACAGGCGATGTGTGAATAGAATTAAAAGTTGTTATAACAACCACACAAACTGATTTGCATTCACGGTTTACTGCTCAAAGTAATTACTCCCAATCAACGCTGGGGTAAGAATGGGCTCAAAGAAACCATGCTCAGTTTCTAAATTTAAATAGCCTATCAAATCTCAGACTTTTGACCAAAGCTCATTTTGAGCAGACCTATTGGATTCCAGCTTCGTGATGGCCTATTTATTGCACTGCAAGTTAAGATTTTCATTAGTGTGTTTTCACTGTTGTGTGAAAAAATATCTCTTTTCTAAATCCAGTGAAAAACATGAAAGGTTCCTGTACGGCGGTACAACTCGAACATTTTTTAAAACCTATACAGAATATGGGTAAAACACACAGTTTGGCATGGATGCTCTATGAGTAGTGATGGATTGCAACAATATAAACCCCATGCATTGTTACTGAGCCATTTAGTTAAAATTATCCTGAAAGTATAGTTCCTTGAGAATTATCAATTTTAAAAGTACAGCAATATGAATTTATCAGTAGTGCACTTGGAAGTTTAAATCTCAATACAATTTTTTTCTGATGAGGAAATTATGGTCAATCTTAATTGTACATTAAAATAAATTTTTTTGGGGCGTCTTTGCGAGGTGTAAAATATTGAAACTGACAAGCAAACCCAAAACTTTACATCATTCCCCATGATAATGTGCTTGCAGAGGGAATTTTTTTTTTTGAGGAGCCATTTCAACTCATTTTGGCGTTCAGAGTCATGGAAACAGTTCCGTGCCACCAACATTTATACACGACTCGGTGAGTGATTAATTTATGTTTCATCGAGTCGGAATCGAGTCGGACTGTTTCACTCACAAGTTGTGGATTGTTTCATCCCTGCTAGAGTGCTAAAAGTCACTGTTACTGAATTAAACCTTCAGTTTACTCACTGTCTGGGATTGTTGTATATCTTATTAGGCCTAAAAAGCAGCCAAGGAAGTTTTCCTTAAGAAGGTCATCCAGGAAGAGCAAGGCCAGATCTGAGGCATTTCCAGTGGAAAAAAACGATGCAGAGGAGTTCAGGGCTGACGGGATGTTAGGCTGTAATTTCCTGTCCATTGCCCCAGTCCAGGTCAGTCTCCGGCTAGCTTGCCAGCAAACTCGGAGCTGTTCTGCATTCAAACCTCAGCTTCTTTCTAGTTATCTTAAACCGGCTGCTGTAGATTTCGTTGCTTTTCTTCAGGATCACAAAAAAAATTTTTTTTATATGGTGCATTGATATTTGTATATCATTTTAAAAATATGTTCATTTGACGAGTTTCATTATGTATTATACATTAATGTGTTTTACAACATTTATGTGTTTTACATTAAAGGCTTACACTAACATTTTCTATCCATGGCTTATAACACATAACTTTAAGAAATACAAGAAAACTGATGGAAGTTTAATGACTTAAAAAAAAAAAAAACGAAAAAGGGAAAAGATTATGAAAAACTGTATTGAACATGTCAAAAGATTTCATTTTTTGGGGCTCGGGGCTCTATGCCTTGAACAGCATTAAACGCTGATTTTTAGTTTATTGTTTCATATATAAATAAATTTAAAAAAAATAAAAATGAAGTTTTTAAAGACATATATTCAGTGTCAATTTTTTTTTTTTTAGAGGGTCTTGGAATCATTCATTTTAAACTAAACTTTTGGTAATTTTCTTCCACACAATTACCACTAAAAATAACTTAACTCATAGGATATTAACCATTACAATTAACCCATGGGACGCTAACCAGTACAATTAACCCATGGGACACATTACGATTAACCCTAGCTTGATGTTTGCTCTATCGCTTGCTTCTTGTACCACCACAACAAAATGGCTGGTTATACCTGTGATGACTACAGGCAGGTGAGAATGCAGGCGAGGAAAGGAACGAGTCTGAAAAAAAAATATGCCTTTAGAAAACTTGCTTGAAAAAAAAATATGCCTTTAGAAAACTTGCTTTTAAGTTAGGCCTTGCTAGTACGACTAAATCCGCTTGAATTATTTAAGTGCTCAAGGTGGATGGAAAAATACTCCCAAAAAGGGTGCAAAGTAACTCATACATTATGTTGATCAGTTCCATTTCATTGATTAGAAGAACCATATCATATCAAATCTTTCGCTAATTTTTTGTCAACTTAATGTACATACATCATCAACATGATTTACATGTATGTCGTCAACTTCACGGCAATAAACATTAAAATAGATTACATGAATTGTCCACCTATTGTCTTTAACAATGAAGGGAAACATTATTTCTTCAGTATTTGCGTTTGCTTCTGAAGCACATGAAAAAAATCTGCAGGCGGTGGAAGGTATTGAACTATAGAACCAACTAACAGCTTAGATCATGAGGTCCATATCATGTATTTCCATGTCATCAGCAGTCTTAAAGAAGCTCTTGTGGGATGTGCACTCCAGTCGCCAGCTGAGCTCAGCCATTAAAATCTCTTCATTTCTTTCACTCTGGTTGTCAAACCAAGTTGTATTATTGCTCTGTGATATTTTATGGAGTTATGAGGTCATCTCTTTAGTCATTGGGACTTTCAGATTCATATTTTTTTCTTCAAGCACTGTACCAATGATCACACTTAGTGGCACTTGGAGAGGGCACTTTCCACCAACTGCAGCACTCTTAACACCAGCAACACCACGGATCACACTCTTTAGAAAGTCATCTTGTTCAATGACTGATGCTGTTTAAATGCTGCTAGGCACAGTAGGACACAGATAGGACACTAATATGAAAAAATGATATTTTGGTCCTAAAGCTTCTCATGTGTGAGAAATCTTCACTTGATTCTGAAATCACTTGTCATCATCCTTTGGTAACATTTATGCATGCCTTGCCTTGGTTTAAGTTATCCAAAAACATTACTTTAAAAAAACCTGAAAAACAACGCTTGCATGACTTGTTGCAAATTTCAAAAGATGTGAGGTGGAAGATCCAAAGGTCAACCAGCCTGCTGATCCAAAGGAGGCCAATAGCTGTCGTCCACAGCTAATTGGTGGTGGAGTTAATCCCCTAAACTTGACAGGGGATAGAATACCGGTACATTATTTAACTCAAGATTTCATGTTGCAAGTTGACTGGATTAGAGAGAGAAAAAACAATCCCCAAAATCTCAAGAATGGATAAATTTGTTTGGACTAAGCAATCCATCTTTTTTTTCCCCTCACTTAGGACAGTGGAAAAAGCCAAAGGGAAAATGTATGCCGCTCGGGAATTCAATTATGATTTGCAACCCATGGGCAGGTGTGCTGAACCTGAAGCTCTCAACCAAGAGCTGGAGTGCATGAGGTTTAGTGCCCCGATGTTGCCCTCTGAAGTCCAGGTCTGTTGGACATAAGTTTCTCACATGGCTTAATGTCTGACTGTTCTCAATGTTTCCATCTGTCATCATCTATTTGTCCTTGCTTATTAATTCAATGCATTTTTTTTTTTTCCTTTTTGGTGACCCTAAATGATAACTTATTGAAATATAGTTAAAGTACAGTGCATGTACTAGTTTTAACTGGCTTTAATATATTTGTACTCGAGGCTCTGCTAGGGGCCCGAGGCTCTGCTAAGGGCCTGCTTGAGTTTTCTTTATGTATTTATGTGAACTTTATGGTTTAACCAAATAAAGAAGTCACCTTATTGTCAGTTGGTTTTCTAACTGTAATCTAATGAAATGGGGGGGGGGGGGGGGGTTGGGCCTTTCCTTTCATTGAGTTTTCTTTATGTATTTTTGTGAACTTTTTGGTTTAACCAAATAAAGAAGTCCCCCTATTTTCAGTTGGTTTTTTAACTGTAATCTAATGAAATGGGGGGGGGGGGGCTGGTTAGGCCTATCCTTTCCCTTTCCAACACATTATTATCTAACTTGCTTCTACATGTCCATGCAAAAACAAACAAAAAAGTTTACTAATTTTTTAAAATATGGATCAATTGCCCCCGGTATACTTTTCCATTCTTGAGATCAAACTGAGCGTGTAGAGATTTAGTCTTGTACAATGTCACCTGCTATACACACCGTTTAGTCTAGAGTTCTAGGGGATTGACTTGAATTGCATGCCTGTCCTGTTGCAGGGGGATTTTCTGTCACCTGTTGGCCCAGATTAAACCCACAGACATACTCTTGCCTACCTCTCCATCTTTCTCTTAACTATAGGCCAGATTTAAACCCACAGACATACTCTTGTCTACCTCCCAATCTTTCTCTTACCTGTAGGCCAGATTAAACCCCACAGACCCAATTAAACACCATATGTAGCTTGAAAAAGCCACCCTTTCTCCTGTCTGTGGCAGAAGATTAAAACACCAGACTCAAATTAAACCTATGGCTACCTCCCCATCTTTCTCTTACCTGTAGACCAAATTAAACCCACAGACCCAATCGAATCCCACACCCACACCCATTAGTTCAGTCTTCCTTCTGAACCACAAGGCAACATACTAGTGAAAGTTTTCAGATCGCTTCCAAATGTAGTGCTTTACACCCATATCCAGAAATTAATAGGAAACCAATTTATGTGAATCCAATTTTTACAAAGGAATGTTGTTCGAATGGAATTTAATTTGAATGGAAGTTTATTTGAGCAGAAGCTTATTCTTATAGAACTTTGTTGGAAATGAAGAAATGGATCCAAAGATACAAAAATAAATTTTAATAAAAAGTTAGCATTTCCCCATTTTTCACTCTCACCTTCTCTTAAAAAGCATTTTAAAAAAATTATCAAAGACTGATAAATTTCATTTCAAACAACTTTATGTTCGAACAATGTTCTTTTGTAAAAATTTGCTGTTACCCATAAAACCTGTGCATGTTAAATCAATGGACCATGTATTAGAAAATCTACTAAAATAATTCATTATAAAATCATCAGCACTAAAAGCAAATATCTTTTTAATACAAAGACCAATGAGGGAGGCAATCAATAATAAAGTTAATAATAGGCCTAAAAAAAAAAAAAACTAAAAAATTTTTTTGTTTTAAATATAACCCCCCCCCCCCCCCCAATTTAAATGCATCAATGTTTGATATTTAAAAAACTGGATAAATTTAGCTGATATGAATCTTGGCCTCGTGAAAATTTTTATTTTGCACTAAAAGTAAAAAAAATTCTTTTGCCTGCATTAGAAATGCAACTCATATTCATCCATAGTTTTTGATAAAAAATACCACTCACCTCAGGACTTTTCCTCAGTCATTCCAGTCCCTCAAAGGATGTTTTGATATTTAATTTTAAAGATAACTTGCTTTTAGTTTTGGTTTGTAAATGGAGTACGGCTTTTCAATTAACATTATACACTCATGTAACGCCTCTAGCAGCATCTCCTTTAATACTCTTGACGGGTGCCTCATGTTATCAGCTATCAACCACTGTATGTGTGTTCGGAGTGTTTCGTATACACTTTCAGTTAGAGGTCATGTCCAATCTAGGTATTTAAATATGTTTCTAGTGATTGGGCACTGTTCTGTGTTTCCACGGCCCATTTGTTTTTTTGGTCCAGACGTCGCTGATTGCTATTGAGAAAATGTGGCAACTAATGCAACATGTGATGGGGAATTGATCATGGGTTTCCCTTTCTAAGCTAAAAATATGGAACTTCCACCTTAACCCACAGAGGTTTATGTCAACCTTAACCCACAGAGGTGTATGTCAACCTTAACCCACAGAGGTTTATGTCAACCTTAACCCACAGAGGTTTATGTCAACCTTAACCCACAGAGGTGTATGTCAACCTTAACCCACAGAGGTTTATGTCAACCTTAACCCACAGAGGTGTATGTCAACCTTAACCCACAGAGGTTTATGTCAACCATAACCCACAGAGGTTTATGTCTTAACATCATTAACAACATGAATGATTCCTGACTTTTAGCAATATGCCCAGCATACAATGTTACATAAGATCATCTTGTTCATCAATTGCTTAAGTAGTAAAAACTAAAGAGAAAATGGAGCATGCCTTATTCATTGATACTTATGAGTGTTAAAACACTCAAATGGATCGTGTATTTTGAAAATAAATAAAATAAAGACTTGGATAAAAAAATAGCCAGGAGGGCATATATAAATAACATTCTGAGTTAATTTGTGATTTAATCCTTACACTTCCCAATATATTGAGTATTTTTAGTTTACCAAAGACAGATTTTTTTTTTCTTGCTACTTATTAGCCAAAAATATCATTGTTGTGCAGACCGACAAAATAATTCAAAACACTTTTGGAAACAGTGACCTGTAGCCCAATGATCAATGAATACATACAATTTTATTTCTGACCCTCTCCTCTGCTATTCAACTTGGCAGGACAGATGTCTTTTTTGTTATATTTCAATTTCTTTGAAGTCATTTTTTTAACCTACTTACATCTGTACTCGTTGGAGAGCTGACCTTTGACACACAGCTTGATGATGCAAGAAATTATATATGCCACAATTTGATAGATAAATTTAGACACAAACAATTTTTGTAAATAAAACACTATGGGTTAAGCTTAAATTCTGGATACACAGAACACAAATGCAAACGTATCTGCAAATGCCTTCATTAGCACAACAAAACATTTGGTAAGTCCTCAAGTGACCCCTGACCTCAAGAGATTCCATAATGTTAATTTGAAATATTCAAAATAACAAAGGGGTTGAAATTTTGTGCACTGACCACAGCAGATTAAAAAAAAAAATTTGTTAGATCTCCATGAAGCAAAATAAAAAATATTTTTTCTCCATTTTTCGTGTTAATGGTTAAAAGGGACAGTCTTGACTCTTGCATTGAGTTGCTGGTCAACTTCTTTCTTTATAATGCTAATCATAACCCTGGTTTCCCCAGAACGTTTGAAGAATATGATCAGTGTTGTGCAACAGAAGACATTGTTGTGGAACATGATCCAATACCACAGGCCCTAGCGATGAATTCTACACAGAGTCATGTAGATATTTCAATCAGAATAAACACATATTTTTTTACATTTATTATTCTTTATGTCAAATTGACCATTTTTTTTTTTACCCCTGGGTTTCCCTTTAAATTTCATAATCTTTTCAGAAAGTATTTCCCCGCAAATTTGTTTTTAATTGTTGGCTCTGACATGGTCAAAAACTTTCCTGAACAATACTATTGGGCTTGCTTAAACTAGTGTTACAGTTTGTTTTATGTTATTTCTTTTAAATCTTGGTAGTGGTGAAGGAGTTGAGCTACCATTATTATTTGGACATATCTTCTCAGACACTGATAGTTTTTGTCTTATGATATTTTAATATAGTTAATATAACAGGTGTACATCTGACATGAACATTTCAGTACGCTGCATATCACATGAACATTTCAGTACGCTGCATATCACATGAACATTTCACTATGCTGCATATCACATGAAAATTTCAGTATGCTGCATATCACATGTACACTTCATTATGCTACATCTCAAGCATTACAATTTCTCTTTGTTTTTCTTGCATCAATATTATTACATTCTGTGTTAAGTTTTTTGTCAGGTTAGTTTTTTTAATGTGTTTTTTTTCTTTTTTCAAAAACTTAATAAAATTGCTTAAATTATTCAAATAAAACAACCAGGATGAGCAATTGTAATAGAAAATGTTGACAGTTTCAAGGTTTTGTGTAAAGGATTCACCATGGTAGTAAGACATCTGGGGGGAAACCACTTCAGTTCAACATTTTCATAGCAAGTTTGAAATAACCTTATGGAGTTGTAAAAACAGAGATGTGTTAGAAATGGTGTAAAAGATCTTGAGTTTTTTTGTTTTTTTTTAAAAAACTCTAAAAGAACCACCCTACTGATCAGTATCAAATTTGCACTTGACAAGCCAGTCTTACCTTGTTAAACCCAATAATTGATTAAAGACAAATGTTTAACAAACCAATAATTCCTTGGTGCTGCATCACTGCAAGTGCACAACATGATAGCTTCCTGTGAATACAAGCTTTAGCATAACGTTATCTCACTCTCACTCTTATATATTCACTAGTGTGGCTTAATGACAAGTGAGATATTTCCACTAGAAATACTTACATTCAATATATATATATATATATATTAAATTGCCTCCTCATGGTTTGCAAATCCCTTTTTCTTTGTGTTTGTGTGTGTGGAGGGGGGAGGAAATCACTATTTAAGAAAAAAATTTGATTGTTGGCAAAACTTATTCTTATTCATGTATTTATTTGGTAGTTGTGATGATTCATTGTGGAAAAAACTCTTGGCTACTGCTTCAGCTTACATTTCCTTGATTCTAATCTTATCAGCTTAGAGATGAACTTTTCTTAATTCCTGCTCTTTCATAAGATTTTAATGAACCCCACCAACAGCAAACATAAAAAACCAACCAAGAGTCTCTATAAGTTGCCAGATGAAGAACGTTCCCTGCTTGCCACCTTCATATTCTGCTTGCCATCAGCTTACTGACACTCCCCCCATCCAGTCCTTATTTTTAAAAATATGTAATAATTTCTAACACTATTTTGTTTTGTCTCGTTACTTTATCCAGTAGTTTTATTTGTTATACTTTAAAAAAAAAATTTTTTTTTTATCCATGCTCTGTGATTGACACACATTAATTTTCATAGTCGCTCTCATTGGTTAAAGTGGTGAAAATTTAAAAAAAACATGGTCACTAAATTATTGAGTTACGTTGGCTGGTTTTATTCATCTTTTAAATTCTTTGGTTAAAAAACTCATGGTTTAAAGTGGTGCATGCAATATATTAAAATATTTTATTTTGGATGAGCTTTTCATGAATGACGCACATATGTACACACACACACAAATATATATATATATATATATATATATATATATATATATATATATATATATATATATATATATATATATATATTTGTCGCTTGAATGTGTCTTGAGTGGAAACAAACACAGATAGCATAATTCATCAAAATTTTTTAACTCTGCGATAGAGTTCCTGTGGCAGGTATCCGTATGACTCTGTAGCATCACTACCAATGTGATGATGATCAGCAGAATTCAAACAATATAAATCAAATATAGGAATGAGAGTGACTAGTAAAGCATTACATTAGTCCATTGGGAAGTGTCATAGAAGTTTTTCAAAGGAAAAATAAGCCTTATTTGTTTGCTGTTTAAAGGGGATTTTCAGCCCTTGTCACTTTAGTATTGCAATAACAAATATTTAAGCTTTCAATGGGTCCTGAAAATGGTGTTTGCTTAGCCCCAGAAGTTGTGCCAGAACTGAAAATGGTGTTTGCCTAGCCTGTGAAGTTGTGTCTGAACTGAAAATGGTGTTTGCCTAGCCTGTGAAGTTGTGTCTGAACTGAAAATGGTGTTTGCCTAGCCCAGGAAGCTGTGTCTGAAGCTACTTTGGTGCTTTGTAGTTAAAATAATTTTGATTATTGTAAAAATGAATATTAATTAAGAGGCAGGGGTTTGTTTCCACTCCAGAGATGGGTTAAAAACTGTTGCTATACATAGAGCTAGTTCAATAATTAACGATCATATTTTTATAATGGTGACAAAGATGATATAGCTTATTTTGTAGTTTAGCTAAACTTCAATCAGCACTTAAACAAGATTGATAGAGGTGACATATTAGTTTAAAATAAGTTCTGTGGTAATCATGTTCAATGCATGTGTTTAAAATGTCTCCAGAAGTTTAAGACTGACTTGTATCCTCACATCAGGTTGCAGAGAACACGACCAGCACAACCTATGAGATTGCTCGCCAGTCCACCATACCCAGTGACAACACAGAGCACAAGGTTTGTATTCATTTGCTTTGTGTAGCTTTTCAATTGCAGTGTTTTGCTCAAGCGTGCAGCCAGGTGTGTAGCTAGGTGTGCAGCCAGTTGTGTAGCCTGGCTGGTGACAAGTTTTTCAATAAATATTTGTTTATAAAAAATGTTTCAGACAGCACACAGTTTTACTAAATGTACAATTTTTCATCTCATATATTTATGCAACAATTAAAATTGTGTAGTTTTTAGAATGTGACAATTTAACCTTTTGCTTTCATCTTCATGAGAAAACCATTTCAATGCTTTGTTATCTAAGCCTCTGATCTTTGGTCATCTGATGTGTCTGTAACGTGTCTCTTTTCTACATTCTTAAAATTTTAAAAATATTTTTGAAATCTCTCCCACTGTCATAACCCCACAACTAGCACTCAGCTTGTTAAATTTTTAAAATTTTTTTTAAAACCCCCCCCCCCCCCCCCCCTTCCTTTACTTCAGGTAACTGTTGCAATAATTGAGTTGACACCAACCCTGAACTACCTGACTGTGCCCAAAATTGTACCTCACGCCTTCCTGCAGGCCAAGGTGACCAACACCTCGCAATACACCCTCTTGCCTGGTCGCACCAATATCTTTCTGGACAATAGCTTTGTTGCCAAGGTTTGTAACTACTACAAAGTTGTGTATTTGGTTTAGAATTGTAATTCACTATTTACTTTAGCAAAGTCTCTGTTGGTCGTCCATCTCGAGCTGAACTTCAGACATGGCGGCGTTTTCCTTAAAAAAAATTGTAGCATTTTCTCTCTATTCAAGTCACTACTATTACCATAAAATCATTTGTATGACACACCTGTGAATCAAATGCGTTCTCCAATTTAGACATAAAAATATATATAAATATAAATGTGAAGTTTTAATTCTTACTGGACATCAATAATTTTTCCATGTGCAATTTTTCTTGTTTTTTTTTTTTATTAAACAAGAAATAATTGTTTCAATTTTGCCTAATTTTTAAAAACATATAAGTTCTCTTTCAAAATTTCGTAGAACTTCTTTTAAAATTTAAATTTATAAATATGAATCTCATTAGAATAGGCAAGAATAATAATTTTTTGTTGTATCTTATTACTCTCATATTTTATAAAATCAAATAAAAACAAATAATAATTATAATACATTTAACTGTTTTCATTCCACTGATCAAAAGAGTTGATATCTTCTACTAAATGTGGACATTTTTTTTATTGAGCTGCATTTCCTAACTTTTCATTCCACTGATCAAAAGAGTTGATATCTTCTACTAAATGTGGACATTTTTTTTATTGAGGTGCATTTCCTAACTTTTCATTTTCCTGTCCCATATAATTTTGATTTTCAAGGCTGAGTTAGATTATGGTTTTCTGGACTAAGATAATTTTGATATTTTAGACTGAGATTATTTTAAATTTCTGGAATAAGGTTATTTTGATTTTTCTAGGCTAAAATAATTTTGATTTTCTGACCTATGATAATTTTGTCTTTCTTTACCTTTGTAATTTTGATTATCTGGCCTAAGATAAGTTTTGATATTTCAGGCTGAGATAAAGGCAGTGGCCCCTAAAGAGGAGTTTGAATGCTCATTGGGTGTCGACCCCAGTGTGAGAGTGGAATACAAACCATTGGTCAAGGTCAACTCATCTTCCGGAATCATCTCCAAGTCCCAAATCATTACCCACGAGCAGGCCATCGAGATAAAGAATCTGCATGACTACCTTGTCAAGGTCCAGGTCAGGGACAACTTGCCCCGCAGTCTAGACGAGAAGATAAAGGTCAGTAGGATCATTTTCACTTTTATACTGCTTATTTCTAAAACTCTGAGAGGAGTAGTTTCAAATATTTTGCTACATTTTGCATTACTATCAGAGCTACTGAAATTTTTTATTTGTGTGACTGTAATCTGATATTTTTGTTGTTGTTCTGTCACACTGTATTTTATTGTGCTTTACTAGTAGCATTGTGTTGTGTTTTATTGTGTTTAACTATACCTTGATCTTTTACCCATATTTTAGCATGTATTACTATATTTTTCTTGCATTTCCTACATTTTTTAAAGATAATATAGGAAAAAATAAAAAAAACGGATATACACAATTTATCCACTTTATTTTTAAATTGTTCCATTATTTCCTAAAGTGTATAAATTCTTTATTTTCTGCATCTTAAGTTTCTTGTGTTCATCTATATTTTTTTGTATTTATTATTATTTTTGCTCTGCTCCCCTAGGTGAATCTGATACTACCTAACATTGATGTGAAGCACCCAGAGAAGTCAGAGAAGGTCCGGCTGACCAAGGGCAACAATGTGGAATGGGACCTTGAGCTTAAGGGCTTGGAGAAGACCGAGGTGGTCCTCAAGTACTCTGTTGAGCACCCAGCGAATGAGGACCTCGAGACTACTCAAGCTTTTGGAAATTAAACCAGTCGCTCATTGTCTTGGTCACCAAGAAACTGACGCCTAAGGCTTAACTTGTAATTGTGTCAAGGTGAAATCTTAATTATTTCTAAAATAAATATTCTTCAGTGTCATCCACTAAATTTACCTTTATATAAATTCTTAAATTTTGTCTTCTCATTTATCCTTTATATGGATCTGGAGAAGTTCACGTGAATAAACAAAGGGTAAGGCCAAAGTTTTTTTTGTACCTTTAAGTAATTTACAATAAGATCTAAGTGAAAAATATTTGCCCTTCTCTTGTATAAGAATTAAAGTACATAGTCCGTTAATAGTTTAAAAAATATAATCTGTGGCAGCACCTTCCCATGATGCATCTACACACCATCACAGCCTCCCCATGCTGTGTGCTTCTGAATGTGATCTTTAAACTTAACCAAGGACTGTTTCACTGCAATATATCGTATCCATTGTTTTGGGGTCAAAGCAACATCAAAATTAAGCTACAGGGAAACAAGTAGTCATGTTTTTTTTTGGTTCAGTTTAAAAAAAAACAAAAAAAAACTTATCAAATTCAAAGGTGCCTGTTTATAAACGAAACATTAAATTATAAATCATATTTTTATTTTACAACAATATTTATGCATAATTTTATAAAGAAAAATGTTGTCTAAAATATGTTTACAAAATGTTAACCTGATCAGTGTATTAGGTGAGTTGAGACCGGAAGCTGGTTTTTGTGTCATTGATGGATAGTAGAAGAAATGCAGTCGTAAAGAAAGTTTTCCAGAAATAATTGCACATAAAATTAATTTAATTTAATTTAAAAAAAAATAAATCTTTGTGCATTATTCCACTCAGTCTATTCCACTCGGGCTATGACCTAATTGTAGTTTAAAGTTCTAAATTATCATCAGCCACCCTTCATTGGCTTTGTTGATTTTTGTGTAATTTTTTAATAATTATTTTTACTTAATACCTGCCATCTTAAACCTTTCAATGTTTTCTTTTAAGCAATATATTTGGTTTCATGGTTGGGGGGAAAAAACAGCAACACTGACCCTTGAAGTAGCTCTGGGTAGAGAAGCGTAGTTGTGATAAGATATCAATTCCTGCTCAGTGTACATACACACAACTGTTGTATAAGATGATGTGCTCAGTATGTTTAAATATACACATTTTTGTGTTTTAGTTGGCAGTATTCGATGTTGTAGCTGTTAGACTTCATGTCAAATGTGATTTCAAGTCTGTGTGCATGTTAGACGTCTGACCAAGATATAAACATTTATAGCAGATTAACCCCCTTACATTTGGGATGATTATATTTACATCCTTCACTTACTTGGCTGATTTCGTTTTGTAATTTTTTTGACCAATAGACTTAAATATATTATTTTCTTACACCATTATATTTTTTCTTATTGCACCTATATATGGTGATGGATGTTTTACAATTATGATTTAACATATACTAAGTTCATAACTTATTTTTGCATTTCAAACTCATTAATTTTTCAAATTGAAGCAATTCTCAAGAAAATGTATTTTAAGACTTTTTTTTTTTCAAACTGCCTTTTGCTATTAAATTTCTTTCAATTATTTACAAAATTTATCTTATTTTAAAAAACCTTTTTAAAATATCTATTTACTGATGTATGATTGCAATGTACTAATATCAGTGTAATTATAATGGCTTGAAGAATTGTTCAACTTAAGTACATCACTATTGTGGATGAAACACTCGCAACTTTCCTAAATGTTTTCATTACTGGATGATTTATATGTGAAACCAAACATATTTTTAAAAAAGCAAGGCTCAAGATGCAAAAAAAACAAAACATGGAAAACTCATTAGATCTCATCATTGTTTCAAGGTTTTAGTTTATTTTTGTCAAAGCTTCACTTTGAATCTTTTTTTAAAGGATTAGTTTCTTGACTCAGCTTGTTACCTTTTGGTAACGGCAGAGACATCGGATGCTTGACTTTAGATATAGATAATGAAACTATTCAAATGAAATCTTGGGTTGATACAAAGAATTATAACCATTTAATGTACCGTACATAACATAAGAATAATTCTTTATTCAAAACAAAAAAAAAAGAAAGAAAGAAAGAACATGAGCAAATTAGTTTGAATTGATCTTATCATCCAGTTTGCTGATTTTATGTTGTTTTGCAATAATTGACACGCAATAATTAACTGGCTTAGATAGGTTGAAAAATGCTCTTGCATTTATTCTATAAATACTTATGTTACCACGCATAATGCAAAAAAAATTTATGGTAAGAAATGCTACCTCAAGTCAGGGGTTTGGATAATGTGAGCGCCTGGGCATAAAGGCAGTAATGTAAATAGCGGCCCGTTGTCTGGATAATAAACACTATTTTACTGTTTTAACCACAGTTCACTTTAAATATAGTTTATAATAATTTAAAGAATTTTGACATTTTGATCTTAGAATGAATAATGATTTGGTTCACTTGTTCACTAGTGTATTTTACTATCAATAATTTTATGTAACATGATTAACTGATGGCTTTGTACGTGGCAGGCATTTTAGGGCTTTATTTTCAAACCAAAATATTGGGGTTCAAATTATACATGGATTGTATTATACGCAATGATATACAGTACATAAACATTAAAAGGCATTATCCCATTGTCTTGATGAAATGGTCCATCATTCTGGTCAATCCTTGTTTCTCTCTTGCTCTTGTAAGTCTTTTAAATTGATATATTTGCATAATCTTTAGCCCTGTTTAATGTGGGGCAAATGTTGTTTTATTTGTATGGAAAAAAACAACTGGAAGTCAGCAAATTTGTAGACATTTCTTTTTAAAACAAAATGTAAATTTGAAATATAAGAATTAAATTTATGGAAACAAACATTTTTCTCTCAACTGTGATCTCATAAAACCTTGAATGAAATAATGATCAGCATGGATGATTTTTATGTTGTTATCATTTGTTTGTTCTTATCACATATCATTGAATAACAGATTTTATGCTAGTTTATTGTTTAGAAATTCACTTATGTTTGATAAACTGTATTTAGATAAGGACAAAAAAAATTGTACTAACACAGAAAGTGTGCACACAAATTGCTGATGGACTCCATTATTGTGTTTTTGACAATTTTTCATTTCAGGTAATTGAAAAAAAAAAAGATCCAATATATATCTCTCACTCATTACTACTTGCTTTGTTGAAAGAGCACAAAATGTGATGGAACTGTGATGCTTTTTTCCCTTCTTTTCTTAATTATAATTTTATCATTATTTACTGTTTAGTAGATTTACAAAAAACACCTCTATTATGCATAGAATAATTTTTTTTTGAAACAATATATAAATAACCGATGCAATAACTGTGCCAGCATGATTACTGCACGAGCACAATTACTGTACCAGCACAAATACTGTACCGATATAATTACTGCCACAACATAAATACTGGGAAATCACACATTTCACAAGACCAATACTGTATTAAAAGGAAAACTATACCAATATGATTAATGCACCAGTCATTTAAGAAGATATTTTTTTTTTACTTGGGTAAATGAGCACACTATGTAGATCTCATCTGTCAACTTGAGTTATTTTTATGCAGAAGCTGTGTGGCACTTGTCATGCAGCCATTACTGTGTGTGACTGTCATCATGATTAACAGGTCAGACACAAGCAGTAGTTATAATGGAACTTTCTCAGTCTTCAAACTGCCTAACATTGAAATATTAGTTCTAGCTTGTTTAATACAGAAGTCTTATGGCTTTTTCTGAAATGATAGAGCAGTATAGAGCTGTACAATTATCAGTTGAATATTGCAGGGCTGCTGTTCTGAATATAAAGGGTTGTTTTTTAACTATAGGTGAAATTTAAAAAAAATTGCTGAAGTAATGGTAACAACTATTTCAATGGGTCATCCCTTATATACACAACATTTGGACTGAGACAATATACCTATGAATAGGCATTCAAATAATTCAAAAAAGATTTTTGTTTAAGGACTCTGTCCTAACACTTTTTAAACATGTGTCTTAATCAGCTTTTACTGCATATTTATAATCATCTAATGGTGCTCTTAAGTTATTTGATTTACAATTGTTTTTTTTTGTTTTTTTTTTTTGCTGAATGCCTTAAGAAGTTGCAGGGAGATTTATTATGCATGTAAATGCACTGAAAATTTTTTAAAGTTAATATTTATTTGTTCTTTAAAATTTATAAGGTGAGACATTTTTAAAACTCAAAGTGATAAATAATCAGTATATGGCTGTAACATGTTAAAAAATTTGTAATTGCATAATGGTGATCTTCCCATTCCCAAGTGTAATATTTTTAATGATACAGTAAAAGAACTATTAATTTATTTACATTACAACTTTTTTTTTTTTTTAATGCATACACATAAAATAGTAAATGATAAATAGCCTGCAACCTTTGATCTGCTAATTAAAAAAATATTGATATGAATTAGGGGGTCATACAATATTAAACCCATCTTGCTCTGGAAGATTTTTTATAAAACACACTTATTGAAAATAATAGGGTTGTTAGGTTTTTAATACGAAAAAAAATTAAAAATAATAATAATAATATAAACGCCTACATAATAATAAGCTCTGGATGAACTGGGTAAATATTAAAATTCAAAGCTACAATAACTAAGCTCAAAAATTTTATAAACAATTTCTGATTTTAAAATGTTGAAATAATGCAGCTTTGAAATAATGTTTATAAAAATATTTTATGTTAATTTTAACATAATTATATTTATATTATTTACTAAATTTTCATTTACATAAATATTTTTAAAAAGCCAATTATTGTATTTCATCCTGTCATTTTGCCAAGGAATATTTCATTGATATTTCTATTTGTCGATGTCAATATTTAGCCTCTCTAAGGCTACGACCAGTTTTTATTTGGTTTCAAAGTTAAAGAACTATTTAATTTTTTTGCAGCTATTTTAATTTATGGCTTGTTTTGTGCTTCTAATAAAATTCTTCAAACTTATTCAAGAGAGTTAAATCACTTCATTGGTTGCTGAGTGTATGATTATGAATGGAATTTTCTTAATTTCATGTGGGTTAAACAGTTTCGTTGTTTGAATTCTCAGGCTTACCAGCATTTGTTTTTCTGAGGATCGGAAAAAATTTAACATTAACACGTGTTAGTTTTCCAGTTACAATTTTGAGTTCTAAATAAAAAAAAACAAACAACACAATTCCTAATTACATGCAACCTGAAAAACAATTTGGAATATAGGCAAGGAAAGGGAGACCTAATTTTTTTTTTTTTTGCTGGTTTGTAAGTTAAATTGTATGTCATTCCTATGATTATATTTGAATCATAAAACAACATGTGCCGAAAAATCTAGCTAAAAACTTTAAAGTCGGGGCACAACAGATTTTCAATTTTTTAACTGAGCCTGCTGATAGTATTTAATTTAAGTATGTTTTGTCCCTTCCAAGAAAACTGATTCCGATGAGGAATGTTTGCTTTATTTTTAAATAACAAAATGTTTTGGTGCAAGAAGAACACCGAAGACTACGATTATTTTCTAAAAATTAGTTTATTTTGAACTGAAATGGAACTAATACCACATTGGTACAACACAACAAGATGAGTGCTTCATGACCAGTTGAAAATGTTTAAAAAAAAAAAAGAAAAGTTACAATATCATAGTGAGAGATGATTTCAAATGACTATAAAAGATATATCAAATGTGACAACAGGACTTAATAGATGAGGAATTTCAAGATTTTACAACGAAGAATACGATTATTTTCTAAAAATTAGTTTATTTTGAACTGAAATGGAACTAATACCACATTGGTACAACACAACAAGATGAGTGCTTCATGACCAGTTGAAAATGTTTAAAAAAAAAAAAAAGAAAAGTTACAATATCATAGTGAGAGATGATTTCAAATGACTATAAAAGATATATCAAATGTGACAACAGGACTTAATAGATGAGGAATTTCAAGATTTTACACAAGACTGACTCAAAGCTTGTGAATACTTTATTAAAGCATCTTGAAATATGTGTTGAACTGTTTGAAAGAAATTACAAAGTAAGGTATTCAAGCACCTACAATGAAGCCTAATTAGATTTGATAATATTCCAAATTGTGAATTATAGCTAAAGGGTAACTGTCATTAAGGGTAGCTAACTGTCATTAAGGTTAAGTGTCAATAAAACTAGCTCATAATAATTTAGTCTGATGATGATCAGCCAAGCCAAATTTATCAAAATAAATTCTAATTCTATGAACATAAAAAATATTACATTTAACTATCAGGCTTAGTGAGATTCAACTTGTATATATTTAAAGGAGTCAGTGCATGACCTGCCTCCATTATAGTTTTTGTGGCAAGTAAAAGAGCCATAGATTATAATGCATAAAAACAATTTATTTTAACTTGTACATTTTTTTTCTCAATCTGCAAGTGCCACAACTGGAAAAAAAAAAGCAAAAAATGCAAAATCATGAAACAAAATACTTACTTTTTAGGGTAAATTCTGTATTGATTATTCGAGAAAGTCATGGAAAATGAGCTATTGACAATGGAATGTGTCATTATTTTGTTTACAGTTTCATTAATATTAGACAACTTCTAACAGGTAAAAACAGAATAATGGATCAAAGCTAAACCAAAATGGAAATCTGTTCAGATTAACAACCCCCTCCCCCCCTCCCCCCACTAAACCTATGTTAAAAAAATGGTAAAATCTATAACAATATGAGATGAGCAATGCCAGCTTGGCAAAATCTTCTGTGGTACAGCAAGCAAACAAGATGATGTGAAGTTACCACCAAGTTAACAGTAGAACAATAGGCCTATAAACTAGATACATTGGAGAATATTATAAATTTACAATCTTTAGGCAATAGAAGGATTGTAATGTAAACATAGATTTAATTTTTTTTTTTTAAAAGGGCAACTCAGATATTATGTAGGGTTAATAGACTCTTAATGGGTCCCATTTTATGTTTAACTTTTGTGTTTTAATTCAACTTATTTAACTCACAAGTAGCTTTAAAAATAATTAAATTAAGAAATAACTTGAGTGTAATTGAGTGTAATTGCCATGAGGGAAAATGAGTTAAAATATTTAGAATATTTCTTCTTTCAAAAGGCCTACCTTTAGGCATGTTCTATTTAAACTTATTTTATAAATGCTGGCATAGTCTAGTTTTTTTAAATTTTACCTTGCCAACTTAACTCTTATAGAATCTTAAAACCCTATACTTATTTATCAACAATAATGTAAAAGATCATGAACGTGTCACATTCAAGCTTGAACTCTTCACCATGTAAAAGTTAAAAATATAATAAATTATAAAATTTAAACAAAATGTACAGGGCTCTTTTGTTGTCGACAGTAGCTCTAGAAACTGTAAATTATTAATATTTACAAAATAAAAAATACCAAATTTAGTTTGTTAGTTTTACAGTTTGTAAGATACTTGTAAATCTTGTGTTGGCCTGTGAAATGAAAGACCCATTTGATTACAGATGATTTTATAGTAAAAGGAAAACTGCCATTTTTTCCAATACATTAGGCCAATACAACTGTTTATCTTACTTTAATTATTTTTTTAAACATAATTTTTAGTGGTCACCACTGAATAATGATATTACATTTTTTTTGGTAGAAAAATATTCACGATATATGATTTCATTACGAATTAAATATATATATATATATATAATATGTGAACAAAGAACAGTCCACAACATCAAATACCATTTCCAATTGATAAAACAAACATATATACACAATTTACATTGAAGCAAATAAACAAGCTTTATCTTACAAAATCACGATAGTTTAACAGTGGAGAGACACCAGTAAGTCCCCTCTTCTTCAAGTGCCATAATACTAAATCTCATGAATGAGAGAGGACCAAGGGAATTTATTTGAAGCCAAGGGTTAATTTTCTTGCCTTTGAACCCTTTTGAGTTTTGGTATTTTATTACACCCCAAAACTTCTGCCCTAACATGAGTCCATGGCTAATTAGTACATTGGTTTACAACAGGATGCTTTTAACCAATTGTGCTGATACAGTAGCCACATAAATAATTCCCCCCAAATCCTGTGAAATGTTCCTTTAAAAAGAACATAGTCTTTCCTCTAATGTCCATATTTAGCTTGATGTACTTGTGTGTGCATGACCTAAAGATTTTACGTCATACTGGTGTAAACTGAAGAATTGTTTTACGCCAGGAGTATCACACTGCACATCAGGAACACCAGCAGAAACAAGAAAAACAGTACTCTGTCAACCACTAAAGCCACCTGACGCCACTCATTCAGCACATCTTGACGAGACTCCTGAGGAAGATTAAAATGTGATTGAAAGCATTATCGTTGAGTGATTGGTGTTTGACATACTAATATAAAGTTAAATTTATATTTTACCCCTGGACCTAGAAGCAGTATTCTCCCTACCTATATTTAAGGGCAGCTGAAGGGTTATTAATTTAATGAGTTAGAAATTATATCTATTACTAAAAAAAATTTTTGGTCTAATGATGAGTTGCAGTTTACCAATGAAATAACCATAGTTAGCCAGGTCAGGGATAAAACATTTTTTGTACCAACTTCCTTTTAACTTCGGGTTGGGGCTGTGCATATAATTTTTGGTATAAACTTTGCTTTGGTCAGGGATTAACATCAAATTATTTCTTTGTTTAGAAGAAAATTTACAACAAAAATTTGTTTCACACCATAGTATGAAAGAGAATTTTTTTTTTATCACATTGATATGGATTCCTGTTTTATGATGTTGGTAAAAATGTGTAAGGTAAATCTCAACTCAGCAGTGAAAAGAAAACCATGCCATACAATTTTCATTTATAGAGAAGTGTTTATTAAAAGTGTGGTCATGTGAAGAAAATTTTAAGTTTTTAAAAGTTGTATGTGAAATTTAAAAACACAAATAGGTTCATTTTTTTTCAATGCAAATAATTGAACATAACATTTAAATATGCACAAAGTTCTCTTACACAAAATAGCCAAACAAAGAACTTACCTGAAGAGCTATTTTAGCACAGAATATGCTAACATTTCTAGTAATCTCCTCTATATCCTTCTCTACTTTTGATGAGTTAATTCCCCTTAGTTCAGGATTGGCAGGTTGTCGGTCCTGAGCGGCCATTGTTTTGTCCAGGCCTCTCATGCTGATTGTATCAAGGTCAGTTAATGGGTAGTAACTGTCATTCCCCAAACAAACCAAGCGCTTCAGGCTACGCAGAAAGATCTGCAATTCATAAGTAATATTTCTATCTTCTAGGCCTACATATTCAAAAGGCAATTCAATGGACAATAATTTATCTACAATTGACTGGATTGGTTAATGCAACACGGTTACAAACTGACCTCTAGTGCAATTACAAACATGTTTGCTACAGCATAAACTCTTGATATTGACAGTTTACCTCATCTAATTTTATAAGAATGATTAGCAGAGGCCATCATTATTTCATTTAAGAACTCAACCAATAAAAAAAAGTATGTAAGAAAGTCTATGATGACAACATAATATAAATTAGATACATTTCCTTTGATCAAAATGTCTATCTTCAATATCTTTGTTTTTTAAAAATTGGGAGTCAGGTAAAAGTTGGGCATTTTGGGCACATGCAGCCCGCTAATCTCTTAGTGTATGATGTATTTGAGAAAAAGTAAAACGTAATTGATAAATTACCCATCTAACAACTTCAGGCACTTTGCATCGCCTTGGTCCTCTGTTGTGGAGATTGAGTACAAACGCTGATCCCATAAGAGACAGCACTGCCCACAGTAAAGTAAGTGTGTAGTACATACCTAAGGATAATTAAAAATCCTTTTGGGATCATTGGCGCCACAGGATTTTTTTGAGAGGTCTGTCAGTGACGTCTAGGAGACTTAATTGGATAACAAATGTCCTTAAAAACTAGGGGAATCCCATTGTCACATAGCTTTAATATTGTCTGAAAGTTTTAATAGTCCTAATTAATTATCAAGTTCTCTTTTACTTAAGAAGTGGTATTTTATTTCTTAATACTCGTTAGAAATTGAGTAATTGCTCTTAAAGAAAAAAAATAATCTTGGACTGTAATAAACCATGAACAGTAATAAACCATGGACAGTAATAACCATGGACAGTAATAAATCATGGACAGTAATAAATCATGGACAGTAAGAAACCATGGACAGAATTAACCATGGACAGTAATAAACCATTGACACTAATAAACCATGGCCAGTAATAAATCATGAACATTTATAAATCATGGACAGTAATAAACAGGTGAAAATAATAAAATGGTAAGTAAGTACTAAGCATGCAACAGATACTATCTCTTCTTGTCTTTAGGTAACCACAAAGAGAGTGAGCAGACAACTCTAGTCTGATATAATTTGAAAGTAATCATGAGTTGCCTCCACTTCTCTAACTGCTAAATATATAAACCACCAATTAACCTCAGTTGCGCCCCCCCCCCCCCCCCCCCGTGGTAAGGTGTTCAATACTTACTTAAAGTTGGCAGCTGGGTGTGAGCCAAGGGGATAGTGTCACTGAGGCTGGTGCCAAGAACAACCACAGCAAGTACCACAGCACAACCTGTGGAAGAGATGAGACCTAATCAATCATCTGTAGCAGAACTTACCGTATGTGGACATTTTAAAAAAATTCATTAATTAATGAGGAAGGAGGAAGTCACCACTATAAAACAAACCCAGACTTTAACTATAATCAAATTACTTCATCATAAAAATATGCGGGGAAACAAGAAGACAATTCGTTTCTTCTTTCACCAAGATGACCCGTCTGTGGACACAACTAAAAGAAGAAAATTGAAATAAATTATCCTCAGCTTTTTTGTGGAATTTTTGTTTTACACCTCTATGAACTATCTTTCTAGCACCAAGACCAGATTGTGAACAAACCTATGGTGACCCTCTCCTTAGACTCGGGTGGCATCAGCAGGCTGATGGGGACCAGCGCTCCCAGCATGAGGGCCGGCAAGATGTACATGTGGACGTAGTAGTCCGGGTTTCTTTTGAAAGTCAGGTCAAACTGCATGTTGGGATAGGGCTCGTGGCAGCATGCATGTTTGATCACGTGAATGGCGACTCTGAAAAAAATATGGCCAAAGTGAGCGGGCGGAAATAAAATGAAAAGAAATTTAGTTTCCTTAGGGGTTGATATGCTGCTCTTGGGATTACATGCAGCTCTTGGGTTGACATGCTGCTCTTGGGTTGACATGCTGCTCTTGGGTTGACATGCGCTCTTGGGTTGACATGCTGCTCTTGGGTTGACATGCTGCTCTTGGGTTGACATGCTGTTCTTGGGTTGACATTGCTGCTCTTGCGTTAGAAAGGCTGCTTTTGGATTGACATGGTGTCTTGGTTTGAAATGCTGCTCTTGGGTTGACATGATGCTCTTTGGTTGACATGCTTCTCTTGGGTTGACATGCTGTCTTGGGTTGACATTCTGTCTTGGGTTGACATTCTGTCTTGGGTTGACATGCTGTCTTGGGTTGACATTCTGTCTTTGGTTTTTCCACGTACCTGTACCCCTCCACTAAGTCTTTAAAAAAAGCAACGCAGATGACCAAAACAACAACAACACAGATGACCACAAAAACAGCGTAGATGACCACAACAACATGGATGGCCACAACAACAACACAGACGACCACAACAACACAGATGACCACAACAACAACACAGATGACCAAAAAAACAGCGTAGATGACCACAACAACATGGATGGCCACAACAACAACACAGACGACCACAACAACAACACAGATGACCACAAAAACAGCGTAGATGACCACAACAACATGGATGGCCACAACAACAACACAGACGACCACAACAACACAGATGACCACAATAACAACATAGATTGACAACAACAATTATGACCACAACAACACAGATGACCACAACAACAACATCAATAATAACATAGATGACTACAACAACAACATAGATGACTACAACAACAACAAAACAGATGACCACAACAACACAGATGACCACAACAACACAGATGACCACAACAACACAGATGACCACAACAACACAGGTGGCCACAAAAAAAAAAACTTAAAAAAAATTTCCTTTCATCACAAAAAGCCACTTTACCCATATAGTCATAGTACTAGATGTACATATTATTATGGTTGAACACTTAAACCAGCAAGTCCGACTGTTGTCTAAATGTAATTCCTTATATAGAAACAACATAAAATAAATGTTTCAGTGATAAATAACACCTTGACATTGAGACTTTTTGCTCTGAATTTTTAGAATTGTTGTAAGACTTCCACTAAAGCAGTGGTTCTCAACCTTCCTAAGGCCGTGACCATTTAATAAAGTTCCTCATGTTGTGGTTACCCCCAACCATAAATCTATTTTCCTTGCTAATTCATAACTGTAGGGTACATGTGTTTTCCGATGGTCCTATACGACCCTTGTCAAATGGTCGCTCGACCCCCGAGAACCGCTGCTCTAAAAGATTTTAAAAAACAACAGAAAAACAATATCATACTTAGTTCCCTTGTGCTTAATGCTATTAAATGAACAGTTAAAAAAAAAAAAAAAACGTCGGTTTTACTTGTGATCCTTTAAGACCCAGTTTGTGTTGCTGCTGTAGTCACTGACATCAAAGGCGTGCTCTGGAGTGCTACCAAAGTACGTGATGTTCAGGTGGTCGCCGTGGTAACCGTAACTCGCGAATTTGATGGAACACTTCTGGAAAATACATGAATGGAGGGCAAGCGGTTAAAAAAAAAAGCAACAGGACTGATTGTGAAACGAAACATTTACGAAAATGCCTGACTCTAATCAGGGGCGTAGGATGGGTTTGTGGAGGTGGCGGTCAGCCCCGGGAGGCCCTTTTTTTCTCTTTTTACTGAGGGTGGCAGAGGTTTTTTTCTTGGAAAGAGGAGGGGAGGGAGCAAAAAAGTTTGTTGCACCTCGGGGGCATTAACCCTAGCTACGCCAATGATTCTACTCTTAAGACAGAGGAACACCTCTGAAATGTAAAATTTCCCGCCACACTAAGACTCAAGACAAAGTGCCAACCTGCTCATCGAAGGGAAAGTACTTTAGGTTAACACTGCACGGACTTCTGAGGTGTAAGGTTGGTATCCAACTCACGTGACCAGAGGCGTAGATGACAGCCATTGTCTCCATCAGGTGGATATCTTCATCTATACTGAGAGAGCAATTAAGGATATCGAAATCTGTACTTAGAAAGAACAAGTTGATATCTACATCTTTACTGAGAGAGCAATTATGCATATCTTCATCTATACCGAGACTATAAATATAGCTACCTGAATCTATACTAAGAAAGAAATTATGGACATCTACATCTTTGCTGAGAGAGCTAATAAACTTGTGTACTGGGAGAGAAAATATCATGAGTATGACTTGTGTACTGCGAGAGAAAATATCATGTATATGACTTGTTTACTGAGAGAGAAAATATCATGTATATGACTTGTTTACTGAGAGAGAAAATATCATGCATATGACTTGTGCACTGGGAGAGAAAATATCATGTATATGACTTGTGTACTGAGGGAGAAAATATCATGTATATGACTTGTGCACTGGGAGAGAAAATATCATGTATATGACTTGTTTACTGAGAGAGAAAAAAATCGTGTTTATGACTTATGTACTGGGAGAGAAAATATCATGCATATGACTTATGCACTGAGAGAGAAAATATCATGTATATGACTTGTGCACTAGGAGAGAAAATATCATGTATATGACTTGTGTACTGAGAGAGAAAATATAATGTTTATGATTTATGTATCTAAAGGAACACTATCATGTTTATTGTTTGTCTATTAAGAAATGATATATCACGTTATTTTCCTAATTTTTCGACCACATTTTAAAAAAAAATAGAAAACCGCTATATAACACCAAATACATAAACCGGGAGTGTAGAAATGATATATTTAGAGTATGAGATATATAAGATAGGCTTCAGTGTATTTGTTTGGTTATACATGTACCGCGGTAACTGAGCAACCATGTATTGTACAGCCGTCTAATGCTCAGGTCACACGATAAAATTTTCGTCAAATTTATTTTTGAACGCACTATTGAGGAAAACAAAATTAATGTATTTTCTACACAAGAGCGTGGCTTTGTCTAATTTATTTGCGAAGAAGCCATATGCGAAGAAGCCAAACTCTTAGTATGAAGAGGTCAAGAATTGCTTCTAAAGGAAGATCGAAATTCCTCAAATTTTAACTTCGATAAAGAAAATCACCAGAGGAAATGTTCATTTAACAATGTCATGGCCATTTCCGTAAACGCCAAAAAAAAAAGCCCAGTCAAGTCTTCAATGGCATGCTCCGTAACTCCCCCAAAAGTAAGTGTCCGTAACTCCTCCAAAAAGTAAGTGTCCGAAACTCCTCCAAAAAGTAAGTGTCCGTAACTCCTCCAAAAAGTAAGTGTCCGTAACTCCCCCAAAAAGTAAGTGTCCGTAACTCCTCCAAAAAGTAAGTGTCCGTAACTCCTCCAAAAAGTTAGTGTCCGTAACTCCCCCAAAAAGTAAGTGTCCGTAACTCCTCCAAAAAGTAAGTGTCCTTAACTCTGACATGACATCAGCCAATCCGACCACTACTATAGATCCCGTCTTTCGGACAAGAGTTCCCATCAGCCGGCATGGTTGACAAGCCCTTCGCTGACGAGTCCGGCTTACAGCTGAACATTGATTTCGTACCGCCATAGACTGGTTGATCATATTTACAGAGGCAACAGTCGGCCCCTACTGTTGATTGACCCGAGTACGACTGAAGCAATATTGGTACAGACGGACATACCGGGGTGGGGGGGGAGCATTGAATGACGTAGACAACACGTTAAAAGATGGACGGACGCTGGAAGCAAGAATGAGATTGACAGAAGAATGAAGAACAAGATAAAGGAAAAAAGTGTGTGTGTGGGGTGGGGTGGGGGGTGAAGCGCCATAGATCAGGAAAGGGGTTCAGAGAAAACAAGCACGAAGCTAGAATCAAGGAAAGACATGATGTGCAAATCTGTCACTCGTAAATTTTGAACATGTCAATCAGCCTAACTTCACTTGTACGATTTATTGTGTCACAATACATAGTTACCCACCAATCTGCCCAACTTCACTTTTACCCACCATTCTGCCACACTTCAAATGACCCACCAACCTGCCACACTTCATTTGTACCCACCAACCTTCCACATTTCACTTGTACCCACCAATCTGCCACACTTCACTTGTACCCACCAATCTGCCACACTTCACATGACCCACCAACGTATCACACTTCACTTGTACTCACCAATCTGCCACACTTCACTTGTACCCACCAATCTGCCACACTTCACTCGTACCCACCAATCTTCCACACTTCACATGACCCACCAACCTGACACACTTCACTTGAACCCACCAACCTGCCACACTTCACTTGTACCCACCAATCTGCCACACTTCAATTGTACCCACCAATCTGCCACACTTCACTTGTACCCACGAACCTGCCACACTTCACTTTTACCCACCCACCTGCCACACTTCACTTTCACCCATCAAAATGTCAAACTTCATTAGTTGATAAATTTGATTTACCCAACCACCCCACACCCATCTGACTCCCAACCACATCACAAAGGGTAAACGTTTCCCAATCACACCGCGTAGGGTAAGCGACACACAACCACACCACAAAGGGTAAACGTCTCCCAACCACACCACAAAGGGTAAACGTCTCCCAACCACACCACAAAGGGTAACGTCTCCCAATCACACCACAAAGGGTAAACGTCTCCCAATCACACCACAAAGGGTAAACGTCTCCCAATCACACCACAAAGGGTAACCGTCTCCCAATCACACCACAAAGAGTAAACGTCTCCCAACCACACCACAAAGGGTAAACGTCTCCCAATCACACCACAAAGGGTAAACGTCTCCCAATCACACCACAAAGGGTAAGCGTCTCCCAACCACACCACAAAGGGTAAACGTCTCCCAACCACACCACAAAAGGTAAGTGTCTCCCAACCACACCACAAAGGGTGTCTCCCAACCACACCACATGTGGTAAACGTCTCCCAACCACACCACATGGGGTAAACGTCTCCCAACCTCATCACAAAGAGTTAGTGTCCCCACAACTATACCACATAGGGTAAATGTCTCCCAACCACACCACTTAGGGTTAGTGTCCCCACAACTACACCACATAGGGTAAACGTCCCACAACCAAACCGCGTAGGGTAAGCGACACACAACCACACCTTATAGGGTAAGCTTTCCTCCACCACACCACATAGGTTAAGCGTGCGGTATCACAATTATTGAAATTACCTTTTACGGATCATTACATCAGAGAAATGCCACAGACGAGTTGATCTAGTTTAAAAAAAAAAAAAAGTCCAAGATCTATTGCTGCACGCAAATATCTTCAATAAAAAAGAAAGAAAAAAAGAAAAGAAAAGAAATGACCAAATCGCCTGTTCTAATATTTCTGTTTGAATTCACAAGCCCACACAAGCCCACACAAGCCCACACAAGCTTCAATATAAAAATAATAATTCAATAGCAAAATACATTAATGTTAGATTTAATCTCTTAACGACATTAAACGCGTTAATGTGATAATGTATGTTTGGAAAGAAAAAAAAAAAAAAAAAAAAAAAAATAATAAAATTATAANTGTGTGGAGTATTTAATGCAAAATTTCAAATTGTGTGAATGTTACTAACAAGTATTACATGATAAAGTTCCTGATTGAGAGGATCACTCTGAGGTACTGGTTGGGGGGGGGGGCTGTTGAAAGAAGAGGGACTGAGAAGTACTCGTCATAAATGATGACAGTTACATCTGATCCTTTCTTGAAAATATTATCTACAGAATAATGAAATATATATTTGTCGTTTCTTTAAGTTTTGAGGGATAGCAATCATTGAAAAATTAAATAATCAAACTCATCGCCAAGAGAAGGGTCGTCTGCTATCAGCTGGGAGACCATGGTCACAGCACGTGCATTGTTTTGCACGTAAACATCCAATACAAGTTATTTTAATTAATTTTTTTTAAAGATTTAAAAATGCTCGAACATTCCAATCATGGAAAATTTCCCCCAAAATAATAAAAAAAACCCCTCTCCCATAATAATGGGAAACACAATAAAATCAATCTTAAAATGTTGTCGACATTAATGCTAATGACCTGGCATTTTTTATGTGTGTGTGTGTGTGTTTGTGTGTGTGTGTGTGTGTGTGTGTCGTCCACTTGTCCTAACTGGCAGCTTGATTGATAAAGGACATTTCCCCTTATAATACGCGATTCACAACTCAAATTTTTATTTTCATCGAATCTCTCAACCAGCATACAGGGCATCCAATGTATTGAGAGCCGAGCGTTCAAGCACGACCTCTTGAATAATTAAGTCGACACTCGAAAGCTACACTTAGCGTCACCTTACGTTCAATCCAAGAAGTGATAGCAACCCAATAATTTTCCTCACGGGCAACCAGTGATTTAAGGGATATGGGGGATGGGGGAGGGATGGAATGGGCGGTCCGTCCCGGGAGGCACTCCTTCTTATATTTATGGCGGCACATTGTGGCGCATTGGTTCAATGTGGACCCTTTGGTCAAATATTTGCATCATCAAATTTTGATACCTAGGTCAAATGTTGGCACATTGGTCAAAGTTTGAAACCTTGGTCAAATGTTGTCACAGTGGTCAAATGTTAGCTCCTTGGTTAAATATTGGCATCTTGGTCAAATGTTTTTCACCTTGGTCAAATTTTGGTATCTTGTTCACATGTTGACACCTTGATCAAATGTGTACATTGGTTCAATGTTGATATCTTGGTCAAATGACCTTGGTCAAATGTTGGCACTTTGGTCAAATATTGGCATCTTGGTCAAATGTTGGTACCTTGGTCAAATTTTGACACCTTGGTCAAATGACCTTGGTCACATTTTGGCACTTTGGTCAAATATTGGCACCTTGGTCAAATGTGGTCATTTTGTTCAAATATTGGTGCCTTGGCAAAATATTTACAAATATGTCCCTTTAAGTCAACGCTATCAAGCCTTTACTCCAAATATGCACACCATTTCTTTCGTTGTCTCACATTTTTTTTTCATTTGACACATGCGCTACTCAAACCAACACTCCATTCCCCTCCCTCAAAAACATATAACTCATGGAACATTTTCATCAACCATGAATGGCGTCAAATCATGAATAGATCTAAACGAAGGGGAGCCCGCTTAGATGGGGAGATTCAACTTTTATCCACTCCACCAAGTAGAAGCCTAATTGCGCAGTGATGTCTTCCATTGTTTAGTGCGTACTTGAGAGGCAGGTAATTTTCAAAACGAGCCTTTAGCGTTCCTATATTATTATTATTATATTCAATTAAAAAAAAATCCTTAAGCCTATTGATCGATGAAAATAACATTATATAATTGTTCCGCACCCGGGAATCTTGACAGAATTTTAAATTGGAGATGTTTTTTTTTTAATGGCTTCGGCTGAATGACGTCAGCGTCTCCACTAAAAATAAAAAAATAAAGTTATTTGAAAGATTCGAGACAAACCATTTCTTTCCATTATGAAACATGGAAATGGATTGGAAAGGTAGGATACGACGAAATGAATAAATACCGAGGTTTGATAGAATACTGTGGAATTTACCGTGGAACGAGGGGTTACTGTGGATTGAGTGGATATATGGATTGAGTGGATACTGTGGATTGATTGAATACCGTGGAATGAGAGGATGTAGTGTGGAAGATTTTTTTTTGGCGTTATTTATTATTTTTTTCGTATTACAGCTGAAAGCTTTAACTCACATCTCGAGTATAAATTCAGCTGCTGGTCCGTGGGTAGGTTGAGGACCGGTATTAACAGGTCCACGAACAACGTTATTTTTTTTTTAGCACATATTAAAACTAAATGCATTATCACTTATAAAACTATAGTTTTAGTTTGTAAAAAAGGCAAAAAAAAAAAATAATAAAAAAACCCCAACAAACATAGAAACCGAATGTTATTTTTTTTTTAGGATATATTAAAACTAAATGTATTATCAATTATAAAACTATAGTTTTAGTTTGTAAAAAAGGCAAAAAAAAAAAAAATAATAAAAAAACCCCAACAAACATAGAAACCGACAAAATGTCCATGTCGCACACTTAACCGACAAAATGTCCATGTCACACACTTAACCGACAAAATGTCCATGTCACACACTTAACCGACAAAATGTCCATGTCACACACTTAACCGACAAAATGTCCATGTCACACACTTAACCGACAAAATTTCCATGTCACACACTTAACCGACAAAATGTCCATGTCACACACTTAACCGACAAAATGTCCATGTCACACACTTCGTCTCACAGATACAACGCAAAATCCGAGTTTACCAATCATTCAAGCAACGAACGCAAACATTTGAGCTCATTTAATTCATACTTTTCATCCACTTCCTAAAAACTAAAGTTGTTCTATTTTGAATCTGAATGCGTTTGAATTGAGCCAAACACATGCAAACATTGCATTCATTTTATTTCATTACAGACAACATTTACAAAACGTAATAAAGTTACATCATTACAATTTTTTTTAAATCTAAAAACCCAACCATGACGTCATACTCGTTCGGTGTCGAGTGTTTTATGAGTTCAAGGTCGTAAAATACATCCCCGAGTTCTTTTGAATGTCTGCTCTACACGAGTTCGCCCACGGGATACGTGTGTTTAAGCACCGAAGTCAGTCACGGATGAGTGGGTGCCAAGTCTCCATGCGAAACAGGCTTTTAAATAATTAGTATTGAATTATCACCGAGAGACTGGGTGGCGAGACAATGGAGATGTGTTTAAAAAAAAATGAAATACGAACAAAGACAAAGATCAAGGAAAACAGAAGAGAGCCTCAATGGTCGCGGTGGGAAACACAGTTAACGATTATAGAGAGCCTCAATGGTCGCGGTGGGTAACAAGGTTAACGATTATAGAGAGCCTCAATGGTCGCGGTGGGTAACAAGGTTAACGATTATAGAGAGCCTCAATGGTCGCGGTGGGTAACAAGGTTAACGATTATAGAGAGCCTCAATGGTCGCGGTGGGAAACAAAGTTAACGATCATAGCACAAGACAATAAGTGTAAGACAATGGAGGGATATAGCACAAGACAATAAGTGTAAGACAATGGAGGGATATAGCACAAGACAATAAGTGTAAGACAATGGAGGGATATAGCACAAGACAATAAGTGTAAAACAATGGAGGGATATAGCACAAGACAATAAGTGTAAGACAATGGAGGGATATAGCACAAGACAATAAGTGTAAGACAATGGAGGGATATAGCACAAGACAATAAGTGTAAGACAATGGAGGGATATAGCACAAGACAATAAGTGTAAGACAATGGAGGGATATAGCACAAGACAATAAGTGTAAGACAATGGAGGGATATAGCACAAGACAATAAGTGTAAGACAATGGAGGGATATAGCACAAGACAATAAGTGTAAGACAATGGAGGGATATAGCACAAGACAATAAGTGTAAGACAATGGAGGGATATAGCACAAGACAATAAGTGTAAGACAATGGAGGGATATAGCACAAGACAATAAGTGTAAGACAATGGAGGGATATAGCACAAGACAATAAGTGTAAGACAATGGAGGGATATAGCACAAGACAATAAGTGTAAGACAATGGAGGGATATAGCACAAGACAATAAGTGTAAGACAATGGAGGGATATAGCACAAGACAATAAGTGTAAGACAATGGAGGGATATAGCACAAGACAATAAGTGTAAGACAATGGAGGGATATAGCACAAGACAATAAGTGTAAGACAATGGAGGGATATAGCACAAGACAATAAGTGTAAGACAATGGAGGGATATAGCACAAGACAATAAGTGTAAGACAATGGAGGGATATAGCACAAGACAATAAGTGTAAGACAATGGAGGGATATAGCACAAGACAATAAGTGTAAGACAATGGAGGGATATAGCACAAGACAATAAGTGTAAGACAATGGAGGGATATAGCACAAGACAATAAGTGTAAGACAATGGAGGGATATAGCACAAGACAATAAGTGTAAGACAATGGAGGGATATAGCACAAGACAATAAGTGTAAGACAATGGAGGGATATAGCACAAGACAATAAGTGTAAGACAATGGAGGGATATAGCACAAGACAATAAGTGTAAGACAATGGAGGGATATAGCACAAGACAATAAGTGTAAGACAATNAGATAGATAGATAGATAGATAGATAGATAGATAGATAGATAGATAGATAGATAGATAGATAGATAGATAGATAGATAGATAGATAGATAGATAGATAGATAGATAGATAGATAGATAGATAGATAGAGAGAAAGAGAGAAAGAGAGAGAGAGAGAAAGAGCAAGAGAAAGAGAAAGAGAAAGAGAAGGAAAGAGAGAGATTGGTCCCTGTGAAGATTCATGCAGCCAGATATATTTTTGCGTCCCACACCAAGCCCCCCTTAAAGAACATTTGAACTGATATTGCAAGCCGCATTGTCCAGAAATCATCTCAGAGCGACTAAGATGAAGCACGCTGACGAGCTGAACGTTTCTAAACAAATCTCATGTTCTTTATTTTAAACATTTGCAGACGACAATAAAAAGTTGTGAAGTTAAAAATTCAAAAAATGCCCCCCCCCCCGTCCCGCACCCAATGGTCCTGCATGCCATAGCCCCAGGAGATGCCCGCAAATCTCTCCTGATCGAAGCTGATCTCATGTGACATATATATAGCGCCAATGGGTGGTCCACCTTTAGCGATGTTTGATAAAAGCGTTACAGAGAGGTTCTCGAGTTCTCTAGAGACGTTGCAAGGCTAGAATATCTACGCCGTTTTAATCGTTGAAGGGATAAGGGGGAAAAAAAGAAAGAAAGAGAACTGTGACGTAAGACTCTATGGCTTATCCCAAGATTATCTCTGGTTGTGATGTAATGTCCCATGGCTTTAACCCAGACTTATCTCTTACTGTGATGTAATGCCCCATGGCTTTATCCCAGACTTATCCCTTGAAGACATTACGACTGTATAGGATCTGTTCATAAAGCAGTAACCGTGGCGTTAGTGACTTAATCCACTGAGACCGAAACCATTAGGAATCGAAGCTTGTAGGGGCAGAGTATATCAGGAATAGAATCTTAGTGCTGGGGAGTCAAACAGGAATCTCAAAAGGTTCGAATACAACCGGGGCTCGAATCCCATATGGGTTCGAATCCCCCTCAGCGGCATAAATCCAATTCTAGTTAGGTTAACGCTATGGGTGGTATGGGGGAATGGTTCAAATCTTTGGATCCTATTACGAATATAAACATGTTTTATGTGTATGGCTTTTCAAATATGCGATTTTTAGCCTTCAAGATGGACGATTGCATCCAATGCCCCCCCCCCCCCCCCCCCCCCCCACCCCCCCCCCCCAAGCTTGCTCAAGTTGACCTACAACGGCAATTCCAGGACACAGTCATGCGTCTATTTAATGCATACGAATCTACCCAGGACGCAGCCATGCGTCTATTTAATGCATACGAATCTACCCAGGACACAGCCATGCTTCTATTTAATGCATACGAATCTACCCAGGACGCAGTCATGCGTCTATTTAATGCATACGAATCTACCCAGGACGCAGCCATGCATCTATTTAATAATAATAATAATAAAGTTCATTTCAAAAACACGCTTCATCCACAAAGGCTCGAAGCGCGGTATAAAGTCAACAAAAAACAAATCTATAGTTTACCACATTTAAAACAAACGCAACACGACAAAAACTAAGTACAAGCATACAATGGCAAAGTCTTTCTAGCCATTTCAACCATAAGCAACACAGCCATTATGCATTAACTGGAAAATAATGTTGACAATCATCCCAGAAGGTGTTTGCGAAATAGATGTGTCTTTAAATCGGTTTTAAAGGACTCCAGTGTCTGGTTGTTTCTGAGATCGACAGGAAGGGCATTCCAAATTAGTGGACCAGCAAATGCGAAAGTGCGCTTTCCGTAAGTCTCAAGGCAAACACGTGGTGTCGAGAGTTTGCCACTATCGGATGAGCGGAGCTCTCTAGTGGGTACATAAGGCGTCAGCAGCTCTTTCAGATAGGACGGCGCCAGGTCATGTAAGCAGCGGTAGCACAAAGTTGCGATTTTGTACTCCATGCGAGCACGCACTGGCAGCCAGTGCAGCTCTCTCAGAAGTGTTTTTGCATGGTCAAACTTGCGTTTGCGGAGAACAATGCGAGCCGCATTATTCTGTGCTATTTGAATTTTATCCAGGAGCGTAGCTGGAAGACCCACCATAAGAGCATTGCAATAGTCCATGCGTGATAGCACAAATGCAGACATCAGCCTCTTTGTTGCATCAATTGTTAGGAAGGGCCTGATGTGACTAATCCTGCGCAGCTCTAGAAAAATCGCCTTGCATAGCATGTTAATATGACTTTCAAAAGTTAGTCTTCCATCTAGGTAGACACCCAGGTACCGCATACGAATCTACCCAGGACACAGCCATGCTTCTATTTAATGCATACGAATCTACCCAGGACGCAGTCATGCGTCTATTTAATGCATACGAATCTTCCCAGGACACAGCCATGCTTCTATTTAATGCATACGAATCTACCCAGGACACAGCCATGCGTCCCACCCCCACATTGCGTGAATTCTGTGATTGTCTTAACTTACTGAATTCTTGCACTCTGACTGATTAGCTGTAAGTGAATTTGGGCGTTGCGATAGCGTCATAACGTACCCTCTGCGCCAGGAGCTGGTCGTAACGTACCCTCTGCGCCAGGAGCTGGCTGTTATCAACTCAGGTGGATGCGGTTCTCCCCCCCCCTCGTTTCCCCCCGCGGCGTAACTAATGCGTTCACCGCCCTGGCCCCGTTTATATAAACTTAGCTCACTCGCCGCTACAAATCTTTGTGCAAATATACGAGATGTTCAAAATCACAAACATCTCAAGAACAACGTCTAACGTAAAGGGCAGGTTGTCGGTGGGTGGAGACTCGAACCCTCTGCCCCCCCCCCCCACACTTTTGCACTTCGTCTTCTGCCAGGCAAAATCTTTGTGCAAAAATACGAAATGTTCAAAATCACAAACATCTCAAGAACAACGTCTAACGTAAAGGGCAGGTTGTCGGTGGGTGGAGACTCGAACCCTCTGCCCCCCCCCCCCACACTTTTGCACTTCGTCTTCTGCCAGGCCTCGGGCCATCTCCTGTGAGCATCGTATGTAAATAACGCTATTATTAACCATGGGGCATTGCCAGATTTCCTGCTTATGTGCTGTCAAACTTTGTAAGTCTCAGGGCCAGCGTGGGTAGTGAAGGTGAAAATAAAGGACCATGGTCCGGTCACCGTAATTTGAACGTACAATGGGTTGGGGAAATTCGGCTGGCTGGTGTTTATAAGATTTGGCGAGCTGTACATTTGGGGGGTGGGGGTGGGGGGTGGGGGTGGGGGGAGTAACAGAATAAGCAGGGAAATGTCATAGGAAATTTGGCTGGTGAAATATTGGATGGTTAATGGAATGGAATTGCATAATGCATGAAAAAAAAAATTAACGGACCACAGCACCCCCCCCCCCACAAACGTAGCCAGAAACACACGAACAAAAAAGAAGTTAATATAAAGGATTTATATTCGTAAAAATCCATTATAAAATTTTGGTGAAAATTTGACAAAAAATGCAAACAAGTAACGAACTTTATAGGAATCCCAATTATTCAACACCCCCCACCCCCCCTCCAAGCCTCGCAACCACACATTTTTTCCACGCCCCTGAACTTTATTAACAATATCATTTAGTGCAGTTATCAGGAATAAGTGGCATCACATTTCCTGCCTCTTTCCCTTGAAAAAAAAACAGGAACAACTGATTTTTAGGGTCGTGGGCTGAAAATTTGAAAGGTTTTGTTGTCATCGGCCAGGAGTCTATGTGCCAAGTTTCAGCGGGTTGGCGGGAAGTGGGTCAAGTAGCCGTCCGAAGATTTCTCTACCCGCCCGGAAACACACGAACGAAGGCGAAGTTAATATGAAGCTTTAAAAAACGGTTGATGGGGGTTAACCCTAAGATTATATTGCAGCATTAAATAATGTTTTCATAAAGACAATACAGCGATGGTGTCAGAAAGTAGGGAAATAGAAATGCTTCAATATCATGAACCTAAAAAGAAGAAATTATTCAAAATATTTTTTTTTTAAAATTAGAAGGGGGCATAAAGGGCATGGACAAAAGTATGGTTCTATATAAGATTTATATATATATATATATATATATATATATATATATATATATATATATTTATATACAGTCGGATGGCACAATCATTGTGACAACTAATCCACTTCCGCCTGTGTCCTGAAACACTAACCTGGTGTACGGCACAATGTCTGGAGTCCAGAGATCGACCGCAGGGATCTTGATCGTATCGATACCGGCGTACTGGGACATGTTCCACATGAGTCGGCCATCGTGCCACGCTGTCAGCATGTACGATACCGTCTCCATGTACTCGCGCTTTTCATCCTGCCGAATAATCGAATAAGAAATTGTTGGTAATCGATTGAAATGAACGTGTTTAAAAATATGTCTCCAGAGAAGGAGAGTCTGATAAAAGGATAGATATTTTGGTGATGACCACATTGAAATTTAACACAATACGTTTAAAACTTTGGTCAAGCTAGAGCACTGGTTTATGGCATACATTCAAACTACGGTAACTGTGTATGGTATAACATCCAACTAGGGCACTGGTGTCTGGCATAATGTCCAAGTAGGGCACTGATGTAGGGCATAACGTCCATTTAGGACACTGGTTATAGGGCATAACGTCCAACTAAGGCACTGGTGTAGGGCATAACGTCCAACTAAGGCACTGGTGTAGGGCTTAAAGTCCAACTAGGTCACTGGTGTATGACATAACGCCCAACCAGGGACCTGGTGTCTGGCATAACGTCCTTTTAGGGCCTTGGTGTCTGGCATAACGCCCAACTAGGGCACTGGTGTATGACATAACGTCCAACTAAGGCACTGGTGTATGACATAACGTCCAATTAAGGCACTGGTGTAGGGCTAAGTCAGAGCTGTTCTTTGTAAGCTTTAGATAATATAGATCAAGACCACTTTACCACAGATAACGATGTGAGGACCACTGCTTACCAGTTGCTTACCTAGGTTATGCGAAGCAGCGACACATTCGGGATTTACATAAAATTACATAAATGATGTGTGTGTCGGGGGAGGGAGGGGGGGGCGTAATTTTTGGAGGGCTCCCTGGCAGCATGAATTAAAGTACTCAGCACTGCTACTGAAAAATGTAAGAACATCACTTACCACAAACAACAAGGCTTTGAGGCCCAGGCCGAAGGAGACGTGGACAGTGTCTGAAGGTCTCTGCACCGGCCTGACCCGTCTGTCGTAATCAGTGAGCAGATCCCGCATCAGTCTTGATTCGGCCTCGATGGAAACGTAGAGCGTCTTGTTGTACGCCAGACAGCCTGGGAGGCACGGAGTGAACAAATAATTTAGACATGGAATCTATAGGCTGATCGCTTTGCCATCTTTATTAAATATGAAAGGGGGGGGTAATTTGGGGGGGGGGGGATAATGCCTTAAAACGATTTTTGATTATCTGCATTTATCAGTAAATTAAAGATTTTTCTTGTCATTCTGTGCGAATCTGAAAAAAAAAAAAAATCAACAACCTATCAAAAGACTACGTCTATTTTATTCTGGCTGTGTTTAAAATTTCAGCAAATTGACAATTCATGAAACGGTGAAAGAATAAAAAAATCAGCAGACTAGGCTGTGTCTTAGACAGACAGAAACCCATGGGCCGACGGCTTAACGGTCGACCGAGGTGGAGGATTGATGATGTAGAGATGGAAGCATGGAGATGAAATCCCTTGGAGCGGTCCGAAATAATGGAAGAAGTTCGTGGAGCAGGCCTTAGCCCTGCATGGGCTGTAGCACCACTGATGATGATGATGATGAGGAGGAGGTCATGTCTCAAAGAATAGCGGTCCGTGCCAGCTAGTACATCGTCACTTCTAGCAAGTGATTCGATAGCGGTAACCATTTGAATTGAAATAATCGAAATTCCGTGTTAAGTTAAATATTATCCCACTTAATTAACGATAATATGAAGTTAAAAAAGTTAAAACTTAAATAGAGGAAAAAATGGAAATCATGGTTTCGAAATTTGGATTAAATTTTTAGGAACATAACATCTCTTTGCCACGAGACGAGAAAGGAAGTGTCGACTATTTGTACTGGAATTGACAAATAATATTTAAAAAAAAATAACACTCTATTAATAAGTCGCTGGTAATGGGACTACGGCAAGGGCAAATCACAAGGGTTGTGTCCCTTGAAACTATGCAGTATATGCAACATAAAGCTGATGTCATTTTAGCCGATGAAATGAAACACAAGAAGATGAGACATTTTTACGACCACCACTAAAATTACTTCCATTGAAGTCCGTCAGCTAACAGTTACTGGGCGACCTAGGTGGACGCACCAAAGAGACCGTTCACGTGACCGAGTCCTTAGTTTCAGGCTATAGAAGGGAAAAGGGAGGGGGGGGAGGAGGGGGTCAGACGGTCTGTCAGCCAGGCGGTCAGTCAGTCAGTTAGTCAGCCAGCCAGTCACTCAAACCTGTATTGCTGGAGCTAGTGGGAAAGTTCATGTACCATTTTGACCGAGGGAACAGCGTCTTTCAACAGTCGGTGTAGTGGACTATAAACCCTTGAGAGATTTAAACAACATGTCTTCACTTAATTTTGGTTAATTTAGAGAAGAGTGGATTAACATCTTTATGGATATGAAACCTGAAAGAAGGAGACATAGAGAGACAGACACATAGAGGGAAGAGAGAGAGAGAGAGAGAGAGAGAGAGAGGGAGAGAGGGAAGGAACTATGAAATGATAGAAAGTCAGGAGAGAGAGAGACATATTGTGTGTGTGAGAGAGAGAAAATTATATAGAGGGAGAGAGAGAAGTACAGAGAGGCAGAGAGAGTGAGAGCGGGGGAGAGAGAGAGAGAGAGAGAGAGGAGAGAGAGAGAGAGAGAGAGATAGAGTGTGTGAGAGAGAGAAAAAAATATAGAGGGAGAGAGAGAGAGAAAGAGAGGGAGAGAGAGGGAGAAAGGGGGAGAGAGAGAGAGAGAGAGAGAGGAGAGAGAGAGAGAGAGAGAGAAGTAAAGTGAGGGGAAATGTGTGTTAAAAGACTCCTAAACAATAAAATATAAACTTTTAAGTCTTGTCAGTTTTCTTACCTTCTTATCATGGCAGTGACCCTTCTATTTCAGGCCTGCACAACATACGTCCCGCGGGCCACATGCGACCCGCCAGCGCCCAATTTGCGGCCCGCGAAGAAACAAAACGTTTAAAATGTTTAAAATTATTTTCTTAATAGATTTTCCCACTGTCCTATTTTCCTTCGGCCCGCATCAAGTTTTTCATAAAGTATTACGGCCCGCATCAAGTTTTTCATAAAGTATTACGGCCCGCCTTACATTTTGAGTTGTGCTGGCCTGTTCTATTGCATACCATTTTGAAGGTCGTCAACCACAAATAGCATGCAGCCCAGAGCGGTAATGCATGTTCATAGACCCTCCTAACCAAAAAGGACATGCTAATGTATGCTTAGATGTATGGATGTTTTCATTTGTGATGATTCTATATATAGCGAATTAATCTCTAAGGCTCTAACACGATAACATTTTTTTTAAACAAGAAAGTTTCCAAATGCGATCTCACAATTCGGGCTAAAAAAGATGTTATGAAATTGTTGGAAGAAGATTGTAGTGGAGCGTGGCGAATATCAGCTGAGCGCTGGATGAGTGATCTCACGACCCGTAGCGAGCATGCGGGCAAGAGGGCTGATATGGGGTGCAGCGAGCATGTGGGCAAGTGGTCTGACATGGGGGTGCAGCTATTGTGCACTGGTGTTTAACAGGGGAACTTTCAACTTAGTTTCTGCGCACGCGTCGTGTTGTGCAGATGTGTACTCGTACAAGTGCCGTGTACACTTCGGGCGCTTGCATCTTTCATCATCTAACCCACAGGTGAACATGCTGGTGAACATACAGGTGAAGCTATAATAAAGCGCACATCTTATAGGTCTCCAAAGTGCACACAAAGCGGGGGGGGGGGGGCAAGTTTAATATCAATAAGAAAGAAAGTCCCCCGTCCTAGCCCCAAACTCTCATTGCAAACCACACAACATTTTCCATTTCAAAGTCATTAAATATTAGAGATCACATTATTTGGGACGGATTCTGACCAATGTTCCCTTTTAGCTGCGCGGCTGCGCGGCCGCGCTGCTATCTCACAGACGCCGCGCAGCAGTTATAAGTATCCGCGCAGCAAATTTCTATATAAGTGTGTGTTTGTGGGCTGAAAAATTTTGCACACGAAAAAATTGATGCTGTAAAACTTTGCACACAACTGTATGATTTTGCGCACGAACCAGGAAACCTTAGAGGGAACATTGATGCTGACCCGAAATTATTTCCGGGCACATCTTGATATCACACATATTATACCAGAGGTTAAAATCTTTGATTAAATTTAATGAAATAATAAAAAAAAAAAATAAAAGTTTAGCTTTTCAAGTCCAAAAAATTTGTGTTTTGTTGAAAAACTCCCTACAAATTTCTCAGTTTCCATGGCAACACGTCACACGGTACGCCCAAAAATGTGTCAGTTTCCATGGCAACACGCCATATCTAACCTGAAAATCAATGCATTGCAAACGATCAGTTCAGTTAGACACATCACATATAATTACAATTTAAAAAAAAAAAAACAATAATGAAGACTTCAAAAAGTTGAACTTTTGCTTTGATTTATTTTTGAAATTGGCCTGATAGTTGAAGATTTTGTTCTGTCAGTGCCGGTTACAACTGTGTGTTACCCGTGTTCCCTCTGTCAGTGCCGGTTACAACTGTGTGTTACCCGTGTTCCCTCTGTCAGTGCCGGTTACAACTGTGTGTTACCCGTGTTCCCTCTGTCAGTGCCGGTTACAACTGTGTGTTAGCCGTGTTCCCTCTGTCAGTGCCGATTACAACTGTGTGTTACCCGTGTTCCCTCTGTCAGTGCCGGTTACAACTGTGTGTTACATGCTTCTTCTTTCAGCTATGACATTATCTGAAATTCTTGCGTAATACGCATCGTCAATGACGTCCGACTCTCTTAATAAAAGAAAAAATATCATCAGCCATATTCCAAGTACATACCATTCCCCGTTGAAATCCATGGTAAATGAGTTTCCCAACCAGTCATATATTCTGCTCAACATAAGAATTGTTTGACTAACTCTCGCACTCCTTACAGAAGTAACAATGCGTTTAAAATTTGAAGAGATTTAAAAAACAAAAAAACAAAAAAAACAAAACAACTTCTAAATGTTTGATGATAATACCGAGTGAACCGTTGAACTAAGGAAATAAACTTGTAGTTACGTTAAGTAAATGACAATGAAAAAATTAAAAACTTGAAGTTCATTACGAGAAGGTCAAAGGTTCAATTTTTCGTTTATTATCTCTTCGCATGGCAACCCACACAGTGCCAATTGGCAACCCCAGGATGGGAAGCCCTGCAACCTACCTTACGTATGTAGATACATTACCACATAAAGTTCGTACGTAGATACACTTCAAGGTACCGTGCTATTGAAAAAGATGTCTTTAAAAGTAAGATAATGTTTTCTTCTAGTTAAAAAAAAATACTCTATTAAGGTTTAAGGTTTTGACTTTGTTTTTTTTCCCTTTTGAAATTCCTTCAACCAGTCTTTCTAAAACAATTTTGTTAGTTCAACCCACCCCCAAATGTTTAAAAATCCCCTGAGCCCCGCTCCCCCCCCCCCTTCACAAGCTTAGACTAATCACTAGATGGTAATACAGATTCCCTTTGCCCTTCATTTGGGGAAAATGGAAAGCTGTTGGTCTAATACAGAGCTCCGATTTTGTTGCCCTTGTGACATTCCTTCAACCAGTCTTTCTAAAACAATTTTGTTAGTTCAACCCACCCCCAAATGTTTAACAATCCCCTGCGCCCCGCTCCCCCCCCCTTCACAAGCTTAGACTAATCACTAGATGGTAATACAGATTCCCTTTGCCCTTCATTTGGGGAAAATGGAAAGCTGTTGGTCTAATACAGAGCTCCGTCATTTCCCTTCATACGGATAAGATAACAGAGCTCAACCATATCCCTTTAATCGAAACAGAAAATAGCGGAATCTTAAAAATATTTATTAGATGTTATTATTACTTTTATTTTTTATCATCCTGGTCTCTTCTTTCGTCCATTTATTTTATTCTCGTCATATGGAATTAGATTTTAAAAAAAACAAAAAAAATCAACTGAACTCTCGTGCGTCTGTAGTAAACTCTGGTGCACGGGACCTAATGGATTTCTCTGGTGCACGGGACCTAATGGATTTCTCTGGTGCACGGGACCTAATGGATTTCATGTCTGAGTTTCAAACATTTAATGGAGATTTTACCAGGAGAAAGGAAACGCAAACATGATTTGATGACATATGTATAGAGTGACATGGGCTCTAAGGACAGGGGAGATTTTACCAGGAGCCGGAAGTGCAAACATGATTTGATGACATATGTATAGAGTGACATGGGCTCTAAACACAGGGGAGTTTTTACCAGGTGCAGTAAGTGCAAACATGATTTGATGACATATGTATAGAGTGACATGGGCTCTAAGGACAGGGGAGATTTTACCAGGAGCCGGAAGTGCAAACATGATTTGATGACATATGTATAGAGTGACATGGGCTCTAAACACAGGGGAGTTTTTACCAGGTGCAGTAAGTGCAAACATGATTTGATGACATATGTATAGAGTGACATGGGCTCTAAGGACAGGGGAGATTTTACCAGGAGCCGGAAGTGCAAACATGATTTGATGACATATGCATAGAGTGACATGGGCTCTAAGGACAGGGGAGATTTTACCAGGAGCAGGAAATGCAAACATGATTTGATGACATATGTATAGAGTGACATGGGCTCTAAACACAGGGGAGTTTTTACCAGGTGCAGTAAGTGCAAACATGATTTGATGACATATGTATAGAGTGACATGGGCTCTAAGGACAGGGGAGATTTTACCAGGAGCAGGAAATGCAAACATGATTTGATGACATATGTATAGAGTAACATGGGCTCTAAACACAGGGGAGTTTTTACCAGGAGCAGGAAATGCAAACATGATTTGATGACATATGTATAGAGTGACATGGGCTCTAAACACAGGGGAGTTTTACCAAGAGCCGGAAGTGCAAACATGATTTGATGACATATGTATAGAGTGACATGGGCTCTAAGGACAGGGGAGATTCTACCAGGAGCCGGAAGTGCAAACATGATTTGATGACATAAGTATAGAGTGACATGCGCTCTACAGCCAGGGGAGATTTTACACTGGAGGGCACAAGTCAACAACAAAAAATGTCGTGTAAGTTGAAGTTAACATTTTGATGTTTCATGTAAGATGAAGTGAACATTCTGATTTTCCATGTAGGATGAAGTTAACATTCTGATTTTCCATTAGCCCGACTCGAGGTTGATGTGCTAGTTGCGCCCCCAGGTTACACCAGACGGCAGTATTTGAAGAATGGAACTTTTGATCTTTAATTTGGACAGTGTCTTCCCATGCCATCTTGTCAAGGACAAGGAACGGCACATCTCTAGGTGCCATGGAAAGTCACGTCTCTAGGTGCCATGGGAGAGTCCCGTCTGTAGGTGCCATGGGAGAGTCACGTCTCTAGGTGCCATGGGAGAGTCACGTCCCTAGGTGCCATGGGAGAGTAAAGTCCCTAGGTGCCATGGGAGAGTCATGTCTCTAGGTGCCATGGGAGAGTCACGTCCCTAGGTGCCATGGGAGAGTAAAGTCCCTAGGTGCCATGGGAGAGTCATGTCTCTAGGTGCCATGGGAGAGTCACGTCTCTAGGTGCCATGGGAGTGTCACGTCTCTAGGTGCTACTTCATGGGAATCTCATAATCTCTCGGTGCTTCTTCATGGTTAAGTCATGTCTCTAGGTGCTCCTTCATGACAGAGTCACGTCTCTAGGTGCTCCTTCATGACAGAGTCACGTCTCTAGGTGCTCCTTCATGACAGAGTCACGTCTCTAGGTGCTCCTTCATGACAGAGTCACGTCTCTAGGTGCTCCTTCATGACAGAGTCACGGCTCTAGGTGCTCCTTCATGACAGAGTAACGTCTCTAGGTGCTCCTTCTTGGGAACGTCATGTTTGTCCGTGCTCCCTCATCTCTGTACCACCCACCACCGAAATGTTTTGTTTCGTTTGATCACAATAATTGAATGAAAATGTTTTTGTTTTGGTTGTTATCTTTAAATAAAAGTGTGTGTGTTTTTTTTTTTTTTTTTTTTTTTTTTATAATAGGGTTTTTTTTTTTTTTTTTTTTTTTTTTTTTTTTGCGGTGGGGGGTGGGGTTGGGATTGGTATTAAAAGACTTTTATGCATTAAAAATATTAATTTCAATTATGTCAACTTTCCTACATCAAATAAAAAAATAAGACCTATATACATGTTAAAAGGATGACACGTTTCACCTCTGATACCAGCTAGCATACTTTGAGAAGCCTTCCTTAGCTTTAAAAAAAAAAAACCGCCAAACCAAAAAAAAAAAAAAAAAAAAAAAAAAAAAAAAAAAAAA
>CAXITT010000858.1:267268-279866 GCA_964033795.1 Lymnaea stagnalis
CAACATGTTTAGATGGGGACCACCATGTTTAGATGGGATCAACATGTTTAGATGGGGACCACCATGTTTAGATGGGATCAACATGTTTAGATGGGGACCACCATGTTTAGATGGGATCAACATGTTTAGAGGAGACCACCATGTTTAGATGGGATAAACATGTTTAGAGGAGACCAATATGTTTAGATAGGATCAACATGTTTAGAGGAGACCACCATGTTTAGATGGGATCAACATGTTTAGATGGGGACCACCATGTTTAGATGGGATCAACATGTTTAGAGGAGACCACCATGTTTAGATGGGATCAACTTGTTTAGATGGGGACCACCATGTTTAGATGGGATCAACATGTTTAGAGGAGACCACCATGTTTAGATGGGATCAACATGTTTAGATGGGGACCACCATGTTTAGATGGGATCAACATGTTTAGATGGGGACCACCATGTTTAGATGTGATCAACATGTTTAGATGGGGACCACCATGTTTAGATGGGATCAACATGTTTAGAGGAGACCACCATGTTTAGATGGGATCAACATGTTTAGAGGAGACCACCATGTTTAGATGGGATCAACATGTTTAGATGGGGACCACCATGTTTAGATGGGATCAACATGTTTAGAGGAGACCACCATGTTTAGATGGGATCAACATGTTTAGAGGAGACCACCATGTTTAGATGGGATCAACATGTTTAGATGGGGACCACCATGTTTACATGGGATCAACATGTTTAGAGGAGACCACCATGTTTAGATGGGATCAACATGTTTAGATGGGGACCACCATATTTAGATGGGATAAACAGGTTTAGGTGGGATCAACAGGTTTAGATGGGATCAACAGATTTAGAGGAGACCACAATGTTTAGATGGGATCAACAGGTTTAGAGGAGACCAACATGTTTAGATGGGATCAACAGGTTTAGAGGAGACCACCATGTTTAGATGGGAACACGAAGTCCAAAAAAGTTTGTGAAATTCCCTGACCTTAAACCTAAAATACACTGATATATTTTTGTGAAATGTCCTTACCTTTAACACAACCTACACTGATATAGGTTTGTGAAATGTCCTGACCTTAAACCCAACATACACTGATATAGGTTTGTGTAATGTCCTGACCTTAAACCCCACCTACACTGATATAGGTTTGTGAAATGCCCTGACCTTAAACCCCACCTACACTGATATAGGTTTGTGAAATGTCCTGACCTTTGAACCCCACCTACACTGATATAGGTTTGTGAAATGCCCTGACCTTAAACCCCACCTACACTGATATATGTGTGTGAAATGCCCAAGTTTCTTTTTGAACGCATTTTTTTTGTTTTATTATATAATGTGCGTTTCAAAATAAATTTGACAAAAATTTGATCGTGTGGACTGAAAAAAAATTCGACCAAACTTCCTTCATCATCATCATAAATGGCACTACAGCCCATGTAGGGCCCTGACCTGCTCCACCACATCCTTCCATTCGGAGCGATCCAGGGCCTTCCGCTTCCATGCGCGAATCCCCAAATGGTGTAAATCCGTCTCCACATCATCAATCCATCTCAGCCTTGGGCGACCTGTGAGTCGTCTGCCCCTAGGCTTCTGCCTGTATATAACTTTTGCTTCTCTGCATTCCGGCATCCTTTCAACATGACCTGCCCAGCGTAGTCTGCCTTTTTTAAAAATCATTTTGACTATAGGTGGTTCTTCGTACAAATGGTTAAGTTCTTGGTTTGTACGGATTCTCCAGATATCATTTTCTATCACTGGGCCGTATATTTTGCGGAGGATTTTCCTCTCCCATGTGTTGAGCAGGTTCTCTGCTTTTCTGGTGTGGGTCCAGGTCTCACTAGCGTACGTTTCTACAGGCCTTATGATGGTGGTGTATATTGTCTTCTTTGTTCCCTTTGAGAGGTTTTTGCTTTCCAGTAGCTTTTGTAGGCTGAAATAGGAACGGTTGCCTGCTGTTATCCTCTCTTTCACCTCCGACATTACCTCATTGTGCTCATTTATAGTTGCCCCTAGATATTTTAATGTAGCCACTCTCTCAAATTTGTGGTTGTTTATATTGATGTTATCATCAGCATGGGAGTTTCTTGAAATTATCATACATTTTGTCTTCGGTTCATTTATATCAAGACCAGATTTGACTGAGGCATTTTCAAGTTCCCTGAATGCTTTAATTATGTCCTTACGGTTTCTACCCAGTAGCGCTATATCGCCTGCGTAGACCAGGTACTGCAATGGTTGGCTGTGTAAGGTTCCTGATGGTCGTTGTTCTGTAATACCTCTCTGGAAGTAGTTTGTTATGGTTCCACTGGAACAGGATACATGATAGTGAGTCTCCTTGTCTGATGCCCCGACTAACTGTGAACTCTCTAGAGTATACTCCCTGTACTTTGATTCTGCTTTTGGAGTTGGCCATTGTCATATGCATGAGCCGAGTAAGCTTGTTAGGGACTCCAAGTTCTTGTAAAGCATTGTATAAGTAATTCCTGTTTACACTATCGTATGCTGTTTTGTAATCCACATATAGTTGGTGTACGTCGATGTTATATTCGTAACATTACTCCAGGAGACATCTTATATTAAAAAATATGATCCATGGTTGACCTATTCTGCCGGAATCCACATTGATAGTCCCCTAGGATCTGTTCACTATACTTTTCCACTTTTCTCGCTATAAGTTTTGTGAGGATTTTGTAAATTACATTAAGAAGGGAGATACCTCAATAGTTTGAGCAGATCAACTTAGATCCCTTTTTGTGGATTGGGATTATGAGTGCCGTGTCCCATTCAGTTGGCATTTCTTCCTCCTGCCAGATTCTGGATATAAGTTCGTGTATTTGCCTATGCAGTTTGTTACCACCTAGCTTTATCAATCTACAGAGATAAGGTCTATTCCTCTGGCTTTGTTATTTTTCAAGGTGGAGATTAATTTTTTAATTTCATTTAATGTTTGTTGGTTGACCAGTGGGTCCGGTCCTCCTTGTGGCGGCGTGTAATCCTCATTGGTTCCTCCACCTGAGCCATTCAGTAAGCCTCAAAGTGTTGTGCCTATCTCTCAAGTACTCTACTGCTCTCTGTGATCAATTCTCCATCCGTACTTTCACACATGTGGGATCTTGCTTGAAAGCCATTCTTTTCCTGCTTTATCTTCAGGTACATTCCCTTCACATCTCCTTCGTTTAACAACTCTTCTGTCTCTACTATTTTTGAAATTTCCCAAACACGCTTTTTCTTTCTGCGAAGTTTGCTGGCCACCCTTCTTGCTTCATTATATAATTGCCGTGTTCTTCTTGTTTCCCTTTGCAGCATCATTAGTCGAGCTTTGTTTCTTTGTTCTATAAGTTCTTTGCATTCTGCGTCATACCATCCTGTTCTTTTTCACTGCCGGTTTAAATCCAACCGTTTCCTGTGTTACACTTGTGACTATTTGCTTCATCTTTTCCCATTGCTGGTTTATATCAACGTTGCTGACTAATTCTCTTTTGGATAATTCTAGTAGGGTTTCAATCTTCTGTTAATATTCCTCAGTAATTTTTGGGTCCCTACTCAATTTCTGACTATTGTACTGTTTTTCTCTTTTATTTTGTTTATTGTGAATGTTACAAATTCTTTGTTTATATTTGATTCTAACAAGCATGTGGTCTGAGTCTATGTCCGCCCCTCTACAACTTTGCACATCTAATATGTCCGAGCCATGCTTCCGGTCGATGAGTACGTGGTCTATTTGATTACGGGTAAATCCATTTAGAGATATCCATGTCACTTTATGTATTTGTTTGTGTTGGAATAGTGTGCTATTGATTGTCATTCCTTTTCCTGTAGCGAAGTCTATAAGACGTATTCCGTTGTCATTGCTCTCATCATCCAGACTTTCTATTTCGATTGTTGGTCTTAAGAGTAGTTCTTTCCCAATTTTTGCATTGAAATCGCCAAGGACTATTTTGATATCATGTCGTGGAGCCTCATCAAAAACTCTTTCCAGTGTTTAGTAGAAAGTTTCCTTCAGGCTTTCATCTGCATCTTCCGTTGGTGCATGAGCGCAGATTAACGCGATGTTAAACATTTTTCCTCTAATCCTTATGGAGCATAATCTTTCACTCACTGGTTTAAATCCAATGACTGCATTTACCGTCTCTCTTTTGACTGCAAACCCTGTTCCTAAGGTGCTTGTGTAGTTTCCACTATAGAATATTGTATACTCCTTAGTTTTTAGGATATCTGAGTCTTTCCATCTAATCTCCTGCAGTGCCGCAATCACGATTCTATATCTAAGCAATTCATCACTGAGGCGGGCCAAGGCACCTGCTCTGTATAAACTAAGTACATTCCAAGTCGCTATCCATATGTCATGTTTCTGGTCAGGCATGGGTCAAAATCCATAAATATCAGTCCGTTTTTCTGTATGTGGTTTAAATTAAGTAACACCAGTTCTTTTTTACGTGACAGGGTCGTCAGCCTTGCGCACAACCGTCTGGGGATGCCCCTTGCAGCTCTCAGGGTAGCTGCCTTTGTATTGGGTCGGGTCCCTAGCCTATGTGGATCCCTCCACTTCCTACAAGGCAGTAGGTCCCTAGCCTATGTGGATCCCTCCACTTCCTACAAGGCAGTAGGTACTGATTTTGGTCCGCCCCGGGTATTTTATTTCCCCGGTACCCTCCATATCTGGTGGGCTTTCCCCTATCCGTCACCTGGGGAGGCGCTCGATAGCAGATCAGTATCTCCTCACTAGCGACCAAACTTCCGTTCGATCAAATTTCCGTCGATCAATTTTCTGTCGACGAAATTTCTTTCAAACAAATTTTCAGTAACCATAATCACTTGGCCACTTTGCACTCTCTAGTTCCTGTAACTGTTTATTGATTTAATTAAAGTTAATTGAAACCGTATAGAAATGGGTCCAGTGGGGGGCTTAAAATGATTAGAACAGAGTGCATAGAAAGAAAAGTGTTGGCCGCCTAGGGGGTGACCTACGTTAGATCTAGTGTGTCATGGCTATGCTCAGTGACCTACGATAGACTTAGTGGGTCATAACTTGGCTCAGTGACCTACGATAGACCTAGTGGGTCCTAACTTGACTCAGTGACCTACAATAGACCTAGTGGGTCATAACTTAGCTCAGTGACCTATGATATACCTAGTGGGTCATAACTCAGCTCAGTGACCTACGATAGACCTAGTGGGTCATAACTTGGCTCAGTGACCTACGGTAGACCTAGTGGGTCATAACTTGGCTCAGTGACCTACGATAGAACTAGTGGGTAATAACTTGGCTCAGTGACCTACGATAGACCTAGTGGGTCATAACTTGGCTCAGTGACCTACGGTAGACCTAGTGGGTCATAACTTGGCTCAGTGACCTACGGTAGACCTAGTGGGTCATAACTTGGCTCAGTTACCTACGATAGACCTAGTGGGTCATAACTTGGCTCACTGACCTACGGTAGACCTAGTGTGTCATAACTTGGCTCAGTGACCTACGATAGACCTAGTGGGTCATAACTTGGCTCACTGACCTACGATAGACCTAGTGGGTCATAACTTGACTCAGTGACCTACGATAGACCAAGTGGGTCATAACTTGGCTCACTGACCTACGATAGACCTAGTGGCTCATAACTTGGCTCAGTGACCTACGATAGACCTGGTAGGTGATAACTTGGGTCTATTATGAAGTAAATGTTTTCAATCTTTTCCCCTTCCTCCCCCCCCCCCACACACACTTTTCGTCCGTTTTTAATCTTTTTTTAAAGTAGGTGATAACTTGGGTCTATTATGAAGTAAATGTTTTCAATCTTTTCCCCTTCCTCCCCCCCCCCCCACACACACTTTTCGTCCGTTTTTAATCTTTTTTTAAAATAAAAGACACATCTTTTCTTATTACTATGAAATGCAATTTTTAGCATATTTTATTCCTATATCTTTTAGAACAACACAAATTACTTCATTGTACAGGTCGAAGAGGGAAATCAATTGTTTACAAAACGAAAGGTTTTTGCAACACGTACTTTAAAAAAAAAATAATTAAAAATTAAACTTACAATAAACAAATTATGAAAAATATTTAAAAAAAAACAAACTAAACATTATTGAAAATTTTTAGTTATTTAAAATTAAATGAGATTTTTATTATTCTGTGTGACATCCGTGTATTTCTTTATAATACATTAATATAAGCAATCTGCTCTTTGTCCAATAAAAAAAATAACATCGAAACGGTTTGAGAATCTTATTTCTATTAAGTTTCCTAGGTTATTATCGTATTTTTATTGTGAGAAAATTGTTTTGCATAAACTCCAGAGTCACGATTTTTCATTGAAACTGGCGCCAAAATGGAATCGAAACAAAAATTTGCTAAAAGCTTCCCACTTTTTTTTTTTTTTTGGTATAATGGTAAACGAGAATAAATGCCTACCAAATTGGATCGTGCTCCAAACAAACCCATATCACATGACACACGTAAGCAAACCAACAATTTTAATGTCATTTTCCCTTGGCTCGTATTTCACGAGGCCTCAGGTAAGAGAGTTGATATTCCTGCCACAAGACGGTGCTCTCTATCGACCTCAGACTCTGCACGTGTACATTAGACATTTATCTAAACATTTGATCTGTGAGAGTCGATCGTCTTTAAAAAAAAAATATTAGTCAGAGATGGGGGGTCTTTTTTTAACTGCATTCAGAGTCGACCGATATTTTTCTACTGTAGTCAGAGACGACCGTCTTTTTTTCAAATTTATTCAGAGATGACCGACTAGCGTCTCTTTTCAACTGCATTCAGAGATGAACGTCTAGCGTCTCTTTTCAACTGCATTCAGAGATGACCGACTAGCGTCTCTTTTCAACTGCATTCAGAGATGACCGACTAGCGTCTCTTTTCAACTGCATTCAGAGATGACCGACTAGCGTCTCTTTTCAACTGCATTCAGAGATGACCGACTAGCGTCTCTTTTCAACTGCATTCAGAGATGACCGACTAGCGTCTCTTTTCAACTGCATTCAGAGATGACCGACTAGCGTCTCTTTTCAACTGCATTCAGAGATGAACGTCTTAAAAAAACAAAGAAAAAAACAAACAAACAATTTAAAAAAACAACAACAACAACCTGTATTGAGAGTTCACCATCTTTTTTTAAAAAGATTCCTCTCTACTAGCATCTCCATCTTGTGGATGCTTGGATCCATACATCCCCGTGGCACTACAGCCTGTCGCACCACTTCCTTCCTCTCAGACCTACCAAATGCTTTTATTTTCCATACTTAGATCCTAAGCTGCTGGAGATCTTTTCCCCACATAGAATGTGTGGATGGCGCGTTATTTTTTTGTTTTGTTTTTGTCTACACGTTTGACATTTTAAGTGGACTTGTCAAGTGTTCACCTGGTGAACGGCTGGACGACGGAGGAGGGTGGACGCGGTCACTCAAATTGTTATTGTATGTGACCGCTCCTGCTTCGCTGATGTGAACAGGTGGGTGGGTGAGCTCAGATCTACATTTTAGTTTTATGCCTAGTAAAATTTTATGTCACTCTAATCGGGATTTTGTAAGCTTTCGATGTTTTAAAAAGTAACTTATTCTACTTTTATCGATAATTTAAAGATTACAATTTTATTACAAAAAAAAAAGTAGAAAAAAAAAGAAAGAAAAATACGTTTTAGATATAAAGTCTTATACTTTATATATATAAAAAAATCATTTTTAATTTAAAACTTAGTAAGATTCGACCGTCCTTTTATCAAAAGTATTTAGAGCAGACTGTCTTTTTCAAAAACAGTATACAGCGCAGACCGTCTTTTCATAAACAGTGTCCAGAGCAGACCGTCTTTTTATAAACAGTGTTCAGAGCAGACCGTCTTTTTATAAACAGTGTTCAGAGCAGACCGTCTTTTTATAAACAGTGTTCAGAGCAGACCGTCTTTTTATAAACAGTGCTCAGAGCAGACCGTCTTTTTATAAACAGTGTTCAGAGCAGACCGTCTTTTTATAAACAGTGTTCAGAGCAGACCGTCTTTTCATAAACAGTGTTCAGAGCAGACCGTCTTTTCATAAACAGTAGACAGATTAGACCATCTTTTTATAGACAGTAGACAGAGTAGACCGTCATTTTATACACAGTAGATCATCTTTTTTTTAATAAACAATAGGCAGAGTAGACTGTCTTTTTATCAGTAGTAGGCTGAGTAGACCGTCTTTTTATAAATAGTAGGCGGAGTAGACTGTCCTTTCATAAGCAGTAGACAGAGTAGACCGACTTTTTACAAACAGTAGACAGAGCAGACCATCTTTCTTGTCCCTTAGACACGTTCGACCATCTTTATTAAGTCCCATTTCTTTGTTTGGTTACCTTTACTGAATACGGATACACTTTTATGTCTCTCACTGATGACGACGTAGCAGTTGCTAAGCCAAATGCTGCCTCCATTTCATTGTACAAATAATAGTTATCTTTTTTCTAAAGTAGGATCATGCGTTTTTCAACGTTAATATTATTCATTAAAAAAATATTTAAAAAAAGATCTAATGTCAAATGAAAGGCCTATTTGGTCTTTATGTCCGTAAATCCAAATCACCTTAATTTTCATTCAACTTGCTCTCCCTACTCATCTTCTGGCTTTTTCGTAAACACTTGGTTTAACAACAGATGATAGTTGTATCCAAAGTTCATCCGCGGTCCAGTCAATGTAAACGCCCCTAATTACGTCCCGCCCTCTCTCCCCACTCTCCATGACTAAAACGGGTTGTATGCATTAGTTTAAGTGATTATTGGCGCCGGCAGTATGATCGTCCTACCAACCTCGAGTTCAGTGGACGGGTAATGACAAGCCGCTGAACTGAATTCCTTGTAAGCCACCGAGCTTTCCATAAAACGGGTTTCCGGGAACTTCCAATCTTGTCATGATTTTTGCTCTTCCCCCCCCCCCCCCCCAAGCAGTGGCGAATCTTACATTAATACGAAGTTGGAGGGGAAGTGGGGGGAACATTGAGAGCATGTGGCGTGATTGACATGTTTAAAATTCATCGTTTTATAAGTGTAACTCATCCAAGTCAACATTTTCTCAATCCGCAGCAAGACATGCACAGACGTACCGCAGTCACACGGCCACAGACGTACCGCAGTCATATTGCCACAGACGTACCGCAGTCATACGGCCACAGACGTACCGCAGTCATACGGCCACAGACGTACCGCAGTCATATTGCCACAGACGTACCGCAGTCACACGGCCACAGACGTACCGCAGTCACACGGCCACAGACGTACCGCAGTCACATGGCCACAGACGTACCGCAGTCATACATACGGCCACAGACGTACCGCAGTCATATTGCCACAGACGTACCGCAGTCACACGGCCACAGACGTACCGTAGTCACACGGCCACAGACGTACCGCAGTCACATGGCCACAGACGTACCGCAGTCATACGGCCACAGACGTACCGCAGTCATACGGCCACAGACGTACCGCAGTCACACGGCCACAGACGTACCGCAGTCATACGGCCACAGACGTACCGCAGTCATACAAGCACGAACATACCGCAGTCACGCCCCCACTGACGTACCAAAAGCTTTGTTTTTATTTAAATCCATTTGAGTTTGACAATGTGTGTTCAGGGGGGCCCAGATATAGATTGTCCCCTATACATCCTTTATATGTTTTTTTAAAAAACATTTATTTTATATTACTATTCTTTTAACCCACCCGATTTTACACTGCGGATTTAAAACACCAACTATTTGAGAAAACAAACGAAAATATTACGCACCAAACGCACTTGCGATATTTTTGTTGTTGTTGAGAATCTCATTTAGTGCATTTATCGGGAATTTTATTTCATTCAATAACTGGCATGATTTATCCTTCAAGTTCCACTTGAAAAACAGGAAAAACAGATTTTTGGGGGTTTAGGGTTGGGGCGGGGCTGAAAATTTGGTAGAATGTGTTGCCATCGACAGCAAGTCCGTGTGCCGAATTTCAGCTCGACGGGTTGACGGGAAGTGGGCCAATGAACCGTTCGAAGACACACTCGGCCAGAAAGAAACACACGATCAAAAGAAAGCGAAGTTAATATAAAGGATCACAAAACAACATGCCATTATCGACGTGCATCTGACTCATAAGAACAAGCGATTGAAAATAATCGATCATGTCACGTGGTCCGTGTCACGGTGACCTGTTTGACCTCCCCCCCCCCCCAGCTACACACACTTCTCTCTCTCTCTCTCTCTCTCTCTCTCTCTCTCCCCCTCTCTCTCTCTCTCGTGCACCTTCTTTCAGGCCTGCCATGAATTCTTGTTAAGCCAAAGTCGACGTGGCTGAGCTCGTGATTCAAGCTAGTCTTGGTCTTGGGATTAAAATAATGAACCACCAATTTAATTATAAACCAAATAATGAAGTGATCCAAGACTTGTTTCAAAAAAAAAAATAATTAAAAAACACCTTAAATTTAAAATAGAAAATCTTTGAGTCCAAACAAATAAATTCGTACCAATTTTGCTTTCATCAAAATGTTCGTTCTGTCTCCACGACTTGTACGCCACAAAGCACCATCTTTTATCACAAAACACAAAAATATCTTCTGACTCGGGGAAACTTGTTTGTTTGCAAGGGATAGGCGGAGACATATTATAGACAGATTACTCGGGTACATTTTGAAGTCTATTTTGTCTAAAAATTCAGATACAACTTTCAGTCTTTCCCTGTCTTTCTACCGCAAAAAGGAAAAAAAAAAATCCTGATGAAGTTGCTTAAAGCAAAAAAATAAATATATTAAGAAAATAACAGTGTTTTTTATTTTTAATATTGTCCAAATTTAAAGAAACTTTTAACCAAATGACTTTCATTCGAATAACTGCTATCTGGACTATCGTCAGGATTAAGGCTCTAATGACTGCACATACGACTAACTGCTCTTACGACTACTGACAGGACGTAAAGCTCTCAGGACTGCACATACGACTAACCTGGCCTCACCAAGACTTAAATCTCTCATGACTGCACATACGAATAACCTGCCCTCACCAAGACTTAAAGCTATCATGACTGCACATACGAATAACCTGCCCTCACCAAGACTTAATGCTCTCATGACTGCACACACGACTAACCTGCCCTCACCAAGACTTAAGGCTCTCATGACTGCACACACGACTAACCTGCCCTCACCAGGACTTAAGGCTGTCATGACTGCACACACGACTAAACTGCTCTCACCAAGACTTAAGGCTCTCATGACTGCACACACGACTAACCTGCCCTCACCAAGACTTAAGGCTCTCATGACTGCACACACGACTAACCTGCCCTCACCAAGACTTAAGGCTCTCATGACTGCACACACGACTAACCTGCCCTCACCAAGACTTAAGGCTCTCATGACTGCACACACGACTAACCTGCCCTCACCAAGACTTAAGGCTCTCATGACTGCACACACGACTAACCTGCCCTCACCAAGATTTAATGCTCTCTTGACTGCACACACAACTAAACTGCTCTCACCAAGACTTAAGGCTTTCATAACTGCACACACGACTAAACTGCTCTCACGACTGCTCACACGGCAAACTATTTACACGATCCTCTGCTCTCACCGCTCACCACACGGCCAACTACATTCACGACTGCTGGAACGCCTACCAGCAGATACAATTTCAAACCCACCTCAAGGGTATCTCTGTACTTCTTCCGTCTTAATAACACCTTCATTTCCCACAACGGAGATCATCCTTCGATACCAGCCAGCGATTGCAGTAACGCGGCGCCTCGCGTTACCTTGCACCAGAAACTATTACTGGAGCTAATGAAGTAATTTCACCCGCAGTTGTAAGACTCGATTATCCCATTACATTGGTTTCAGGGGACAGTTTGGGGGAAGGGGGAGGATGTTCTAAAAGATGCTCAGAAACACGACAATGACCTTTTCCAAGAAACTCTAAACATACACTCTCAACTACAAAACCGGCTGTAGAAAGAGACTCTTGCGCCATTTCCGAAAGTCGGATGTCATCTCTCTCAGTAGGAGTAGGTTGGGCAGCCAACAAGCTTAAGATGATAGAAAGACACGCGCTATCTTTGTAAGATAAGTTAAGATAATCTTAGATAATTTATTTTACCTGATAGTATATAAATTATATAAACGTCTCCTGATCAGGTGTTGAGATTGTATTATAGGTGATAATCTGTCCTAAGTTCCATTGTGTTATCACCCCCCAACCCCCCACACCCTCAACCTCTTGATACTGAAAGTACTATAATCTCAAACTTCAAATAACCTCATTTTATTACAACATTATAATCTCAAAGTCAAAATAACGTCGTTTTGTTAAAACACAATCTCAAACTCAAACTAACCTCGTTTTATTAAAACATTATAATCTCAAACTCCAACTAACCTCGTTTTATTAAAACATTATAATCTCAAACTCCAACTAACCTCGTTTTATTAAAACATTATAATCTCAAACTCCAACTAACCTCGTTTTATTAAAACATTATAATCTCAAACTCCAACTAACCTCGTTTTATTAAAACATTATAATCTCAAACTCCAACTAACCTCGTTTTATTAAAACATTATAATCT
>CAXITT010000859.1:24345-38521 GCA_964033795.1 Lymnaea stagnalis
GGGGCGGGGGGGGGGGGGGGGGGGGGAGGGGGGGGGGGGGGGGGGGGGGGGGGGGGGCTGCGGCGCCAATTGTATAGTTCCTCCCTGGTCGCAAAATATTATAGCTATGCCTCATGTGTCACCTAAGGATGTCTTTGCTACAAGCGTATAATTGCTAGTAGTAAAAGCGTATAATTGCTAGTACTAAAAGTGTATAATTGCTAGTAGTGAAAGTGTATAATTGCTAGTAGTAAAGGCGTATAACTGCTAGTAGTAAAAGTATATAACTGCTAGTAGTAAAAGTGTATAATTGCTAGTAGTAAAAGTGTATAACTGCTGGTAGTAAAAGTGTATAACTGCTAGTAGTAAAAGCGTATTATTGCTATTAGTCATAAGCTCTGGCGCCCTGCTATAATGTGATAAGTCGGGTCTATAAATTCAGATGGCATTAACAGCGGCTTGTGTAGTGGTGAGGTTTGACATTTATCTGTGTCAGTATGATTGTTTTGTTACATGGATGAGATAGATAATTTCATTTAAAGAACACAGTTTTTTTTATTAGTGAGCTATTTGGTGTTGAAGTTAGACTAGTTGTATGTGTTTGTGATATTAAAAAAATGTAATTGTTTACACTGTACCTGTAATTGTTTATGTTGTACCTGTAATTGTTTGTTTCCACTGTACCTGTAATTGTTTGTTTTCACTGTACCTGTAATTGTTTACATTGTACCTGTAATTGTTTGTTTTTGACTGTACCTGCAATTGTTTACGTTGTACCTGTAATTGTTTGTTTCCGCTTCACCTGTAATTGTTTACATTGTACCTATAATTGTTTGTTTCCATAATACCTGTAATTATTTGTTTTCACTGTACCTGTAATTGCTTGTTTCTGCTGTACCTGTAATTGCTTGTTTCCGCTGTACCTGTAATTGCTTGTTTCCGCTGTACCTGTAATTGTTTCCGCTGTACTTGTAATTGTTTGTTTCCACTGCAACTGTAATTGTTAAAGCTGTACTTGTAATTGTTTGTTTTCACTTGCTTGTTTCCGCTGTACCTGTAATTGTTTGTTTCCACTGCAACTGTCATTGTTAACGCTGTACCTGTAATTGTTTGTTTTCACTGTACCCGTAATTGCTTGTTTCTGCTGTACCTGTAATTGTTTGTTTTCACTGTACCTGTAATTGCTTGTTTCCGCTGTACCTGTAATTGTTTGTTTCCACTGCAACTGTAATTGTTAACGCTGTACCTGTAATTGTTTGTTTTCACTTTACCAGTAATTGCTTGTTTCCGCTGTACCTGTAATTGTTTGTTTCCACTGCAATTGTAATTGTTTCCGCTGTACCTGTAATTGTTTGTTTTCACTGTACCTGTAATTGTCGTTTCCACTGTACCTGTAATTGCTTGTTTTCACTGTACCTGTAATTGTTTTTTTCCGCTGTACCTGTAATTGTTTGTTTTCACTGTACCAGTAATTGCTTGTTTCCGCTGTACCTGTAATTGTTTGTTTCCACTGCAATTGTAATTGTTTCCGCTGTACCTGTAATTGTTTGTTTTCACTGTACCTGTAATTTGTCGTTTCCACTGTACCTGTAATTGCTTGTTTTCACTGTACCTGTAATTGCTTGTTTCCGCTGTACCTGTAATTGCTTGTTTTCACTGTACCTGTAATTGCTTGTTTCCGCTGTACCTGTAATTGCTTGTTTCCGCCGTACCTGTCATTGCTTGATGTTTGTGAACTTGACTCCCTCCAGAGCTGAAACTTGAACACAACCAGCTGGCTGCCTTCATTACCATGCTGAGGTATGTGCTCAAAGGAAAGACAGTCAACAAAGACAACTTTATCAGGACCCACTGTGCCTCAACTTTGGCCATGGTCATGCAGAAGGTAAGAAAATGTTGACAAACCTGCTGAGATGTAAATTTCTCTAAATGTAAAAGTAAAACATGTATAAGGGGACATAATTTACTTAGGGGTCGTTTGAAAATTATGTCACAGTGAAAACCACATAGTGTAACGTAACACCTACAAAATTTCAAAACAAACATAAAATTTCATAAACTAAACTAAGATTTTATTTTATTCTTTAACATTTTCCCATAAGGGATTAAGATGTAGTATCATTAAAAAACAAGATGGCGGTATCAAAAGAAAGCAAGCATAAGTATTAATAATTTGTGACATACTATTTGATAAATTAAAATACTGTTAAATTTAACTTTGTAAACTTGAAGACTTCGGATGTATTGAAACATTTTTACAAGATTGCAACTGTATAGTAAGTATTATAAAGATTTCTTGGATTTCTTCTGTGTCAAGTTTAAAGCGGAAGTGGTTTTACAAAGCTTTCTATTTCAATAATTTCAATTTGTGAGCACAATATTTCCAATTCAAGATGCGCACACAACGGGCCTCGGTAAGATGTGTGAAACTTGATAGTGTTCACCATGACAAAACACTTGCCCTTACATTGACAGGGAAGGAAGCCTTTAGGACAACGCAGTCCGAAATCCTTAACGCCCTGTTTGACAAATATAAGATTGGAAGCAGAGACATTGTGGCCTTTTACCAGTTTGAGGGACCCTTAAAGTGGTATCTGAAGCTCGGAGAGAGAGCGGAAAAACAAATGTATGACAACATGCATTTAACTAATATTAAAATCAATAAAGACATAATGCTCACCGTTGAGCACATTGGCAGAGAAAGGGCCAAACTATTTTTACATTGGGTACCACCTACCCTGCCAAAGCAAGGGGTAGAGGAGATGTTACATTTTTTATCTAAAGAGAAAGTGGAGGTATTTCAAAATAAAGAATGGGCCGACTGATGGACTGTGGTCTATAGACCAAAAAAAAAAACGTGATTGTGCCACATTATCTACTCTTAGAGTGTGGTATTATCAAAAACACAAAAATCTTGGTACTGATGCCAGGAAGATAGCAAGCGTGCTTCCATTGTGCCTCTTTGGAACACTGGAACAGCAAATGTAGACATTTTCGAAAAGGAAAGCCTTCACATGCAGATGACATAACAAACTCACCAGGCCAACTAATAATCGACGAAGATAATACAGACGGGATGACCCCTGGAAACACTCAGAACTTTGTCAACGAGGGGGAGACCCTACAACCGTGGCAGACTTCGTGACCGAGGGGGAGAACCCTACAACCACAGCAGCCGTGGAAGGAGAAACAAGTGAAGGAAATGAATGGCAAACAATTGAGCACAGGAAAAAGAAAACAGTAAAGAAAGACGACTATTCTGCACGGTCGCACATATGCGGATGCACTGACGAGGGGAACAACATCCCCGTCAGCGCCAAAATCTCCAACACAACTGAGAAACCCGGTCCCAGGATTTGCAACTTCTCCGAAAGCAACATCTCCTAAAAGACGGGGAACAAAAAAAACGACCTTCTAATGGGCAAAACACCGGGGACAAGAAGAAGGTTTCAAATGTAACCTTTTCCCCGGGGACGTTCCCGATTTTACTGAAGACGACACGTCTTCTGAAGAAGACTCAAATTATATTTCGGACTTTTAAATTTTAAAAAATTTACAATTTTGTTTAGAATTTATAAACAGAAATTTATAAAGTAACTTTTATTAACATCAATACATCACTAACAATCATGGGGACAACACAACTCATACTTTTCTCATTAAACATAAGAAGTTGCAGAAACAAAGAACAGCACATAATTAACATTGTCAAAAAAGACAAATGCAATTTTATTTTTTTACAAGAGACAAATATAAACACAGACGATGACGCACAAAGGTATACAAAATCTCTAGGCATGAACAACAGTCATTTCAGTTTAGGCAGACATTGTAAGGGGGTAGGAATAGTACAGACATCAGCTAGATGGGAGATAACTCACAAAGACAGGGATAGCGAAGGGAGAACGGTCATACTCAACACTACAGACTATAGAGACACTTACACACTAGTCAACATATATGCCCCTTCACAGCACACAGAAAAAACACTATTTTACAACACACTAGTACAAACACTAAGATACTCACACAAAAGGGGAAACATCATTTGGGGAGGGGATTTCAACTCTATAACCAGCAGTTTAGATTCAACAAACCCAAAAAGAAAAGACAAAATTTTAGAAGAAACAACACGTACAGAAATAATACAATACAAAACAGAGACATATAACATGTTTGACGCATACAGAACACTACACAGGGAAGGGAAAGAAGCAACATTTACATGCAATACTTTCAACACCAAGGCAAGAATTGATAGGTTCTATATACCAACAGTAGATACAATAAATGAAGCAAAACACATTCCAGAAACGCTATACTTTACAGATCCCAAAGGAGTGAAAATTACAATAAATACAACAAGATCAAACCTCATTAAAAAATTCCCACATTGGAAATTTAACAATTCACTTTTAGAAAACAATCAGTAGACAGATCTCATTAAAACGAAATAAAACAATATAGCACACTACCAAAAAAAAAACATAGGACAACACTGGGGGAACTTTTAAAATCCACCATCAAACATATCACACATAATCATGCAACAAGCTTACACAGACAACTCAGAGAAAGAGAAAAAGAATTAGAAATACTCATACCATCAGAGAAAGCAGAAAACCCTTGCAGCCCCAAAATACAAGAATTAGAACTAGAAAAAATTAAACAAAATAAATACAATGGAGCACATGTTAGGAGTAGAACTTTCACTAACAACCAAGAGGCACCTACAAAGATGTTTCTAACAATAGAACAAAACATAAAAAAAAGTAGACAGATAGAACAGATCGTTGACACTAAAGGGGAAACACACACAGAGACTCTAAAGATCGTAAACACATTTGAAAAGTACTACACACAACTTTTAGGAACAGAGAAAACTGAGTCAGATATACAAGATAAGTACACAAAATTTACACAAAAGCTAAATGAAATTCAAACACAAGAAATGGACAAAATTATTACATTAGCAGACATTAAAACATCCCTGTCCAGCATGAACAGCAAGAAAAAGTTGTTGATAGGATAGACCATACTTACCTACATAAAATATTACTACACAACAAACTAAGGGATTATTTTTGTAATTGGGTAAAAATTTTATACAAGTCACCCATTATAATCTTATAATTAACAACACACTTTCTAAAGACATTAAAATTGATAGATCAGTTAGACAAGGGTGTCCCCTATCCCCTTACCATCATATCCGATCCTTTGAACTCTTGATAGAGAGAATTAGAAGGGAGGAGAGTATTAAAGAAGTAAGGATCCCTGGGGGTAATGAAACAAAAGTCATTGCATATGCAGATGACACATGTTTTTTTTTCTATTGATGATAAGAATTTGGAAGAGGTCGTGGGTCTAAAATAAACATAACTAAATCTGAAATTATGGGGATAGGTAGGTGGAAAGATAGACTAGATTTCCCTTTAGAAATCGTAAGGAAAGATAGTCTTAGGATATATGACATTTATTTTTCAAACAGACAGACTCAAACTAACACAGAAACATGGCAAAACATTTAACAATCAATGAAAAACATAATTGACAGGCATAAATACACAGCACACACAATTTTTGGCCGGAGCACAATCATAAACACATAATATGTAATTCCTAAAACGATATACACAGGGAACATATGGGGACCTCTACCAGCCATTTTAAGACAAATCAACTTACACATCAGGAATTACAAATTTCAAAGAACAATACAAAACATTAAAATTACAACATTAATCCAATCTAAATTAGAAGGGGGGGGGGGGGATTAATTTACAAGACATACAAAAAAAACTAGAAGCACTTAAAAAAAAATTATAAGGCTAGGACAGTTAATAAAAATTGATAACAACACACCCCATTACATGGGAAGAAAACAATCGGATTTTCATATGGCATGCATTCAAGCATTAAAAGGCAACGAAACACTTATACACAAGACAACCAAAGAAATTTACACACATTTAATAAAGAAACAAGCAACACCACTCTACAATAGGATAAAATGGACACAAGTTTATGTAACAATAAACACTAAGAATGCATTTAAAAATACACACATTAAAGAAATTGAAAATAAAGACAAAGAAATAATATATAGGCTCATAGACAACACCAGTATCATCAAAACCATACAAGGACAGATTTAGGCACATAGATTGATTGTCCACTCTGCAGGATAAAATTCAAATAGCACAGAATAATGCGGCTCGCATAGTTCTCCGCAAACGCAAATTCGACCATGCAAAAACACTTCTGAGAGAGTTGCATTGGCTGCCGGTGCGTGCTTGCATAGAGTACAAGATCGCAACTTTGTGCTACCGCTGCTTACATGACCTGGCGCCGTCCTATCTAAAAGAGCTGCTGACGCCTTATGTACCCACTAGAGAGCTCCGCTCATCCGATAGTGGCAAATTCTCGATACCACGTGTTTGCCTTGAGACTTACGGAAAGCGCACTTTCGCATTTGCTGGTCCAACAATTTGGAACGCCCTTCCTGTCCATCTTAGAAACAACCAGACACTGGAGTCCTTTAAAACCGATCTAAAGACACATCTATTTCGCAAATACCTTCTGGGATGATTGTCTACCTTATTTTCCAGTTAATGCATAATGGCTGTGTTGCTCCGTGTTGAAATGGCTAGAAAGACTTTGAGATTGTATGCTTGTAATTAGTTTTTGTAGTGTTGCGTTTGTTTTAAATGTGGTAAATTATAGATAATATGTTTTTTGTTGACCTTGTACCGCGCTTCGAGCCTTTGGGGATGAAGCGTGTTTTTGAAATGAACTTTATTATTATTATTATTATTATAAACCATAGTGACATCTCCATCATACATTGGGGTACCTCTAGATATAGAAGTGGCACCTCTGTAAACTGTTGGGCACCTCTTTAAACTGAGGAGCTGTCTCAATAAACTGTGATGCACCTCTATAAACACTAGAGCCGCCTATATAGACTGTGATGCACCTCTATAAACACTAGAGCAGCCTATATAGACTGTGATGCACCTCTATAAACACTAGAGCAGCCTAAATAGACTGTGATGCACCTCTATAAACACTAGAGCAGCCTATATAGACTATGATGCACCTGTATAGGGGACTGCAACTGGGGTTATTACTTCCCTTGTCACCCAGAGTTATTGTTCATACCGGGGAGTACAAAGAACGTACAAAGATGGCTGCTAACATGGCAAAAACAGCATTTGAGGCCTGGCGAGTATAAGAAATTAAGAAATTTTTTCGGGAATTGCATCAGCCGGTATCTGGAAATAAAGCAGAACTAGTAGACCGGGCCGTGGCTGTGTATCTTTGCGAATTTGTGGGAAAAAACCCAGTAAAGGCGAACTATTCCATCGTCCAAACTACTCCTTCAGGAGCGAAAATGCCCGATCCTGCAATTTTAAAAAACTGGCTGATGTTGGAGGCAATGCCTTCAGATGTCAAAGATACAGATGTCTACAACTACTTTGTGTTGAGCAGGTAAAATTGATTCCTAATTATTTAAAAATCACTCTGTAATGTTAAAGAGCTGCTAGTACTACTAGTAATGCTACACTTATTTTCAATAATACAATAATACTAATACATAAGAAAGTCAGGTAGTCTTAGTATAACTTATAATTATAACATTGGCCTAAACTAAGTCTAATACTAATCCTAGATGTATATTATAATAATTATATAGTATAGACTAAAGTAATTAAGATACAAAATAAATGATTAAATAAATAAATTACTGACCTAATATTTGACAGTCTACAGACACTCTTTTAGTTTTATCCTCATCATTAAAAAAAAAAAATTTCCTACCAGACAATTCAGACATGTATATAGATCTATTTATAAACTAGTATTAGTAATTAGGCTTTAATAGGCCTGATGTTAATTTTGTTTAAAAAATCTAATTTATCTATTTAATCATTAAGTCAGTATATAAAATTACACATTCAAATATCCGCTTCTCATTTAAAATTTAGCATATTTAATTGAAGTATGGTAATTATATGTTTTATTTTTTGTCGCTAATGAGTATCATCATGGCTTTGTTGGTGTATGACTCTTTGCTTTTCTTAACATTTGAGGAATATAGTAAATGCTGTCATAATTTCTTATTCTTACATATTGTAGTGCATTAAATTGTCTCTGTCATTTTTACAGATTGCAAACAACTGATAACAGAGAGATGGGAGCATCCCAACACCTGAAGGGCAGAACTATGTTCCTAGAAGGACATGTGCAAAGAATTGCTTATCATCCTATCAGGTATAGTTGACAATGCATAATACCAGTACATAATTTAAATATTATTACATTGACAAATAGAATAAAACGGTGAATTTATTTGTTTTAAAATTTTGTAGCAAGGAACAGCTTGACAACAAAATAGACTTGGAATATTCCATAGATGTCGTAGCACCATAAAAATACCCTAATTGATTCCATAGATGTCGTATCACCATAAAAATACCCTAATTGATAAATGTTTCATTTAACTTTTCCAGAGATGATTGTGACCATTGTTTCATCCAAGCCAAGGTCATGCCATCTTTGCCAAGTAAGGTGGTCTCTAAGACATGGATATGTTTAAGCAAGATCTCTGGACATATACATTCTGCACATTGTACTTGTAATGCAGGGTAAGCTATTCTGAGTTTTAATTTATTTGAATTTTAAATACAATATGTGATTGTGCTGTCTTCATTAAATTTTATTGTTATCATTACTATTTCTACTGGTACACTAAGGTTATTTTGGTAGTTTTTTTTAACAAAGAAAAAGTCTTGTCGCCTCAATAATTTTAATTTCCTTAATATTCTATAAATACAGTTATGATTATGACTATTCAGTTAAATTTTGTCATTGTCCATAAACACAGTTTCATTGTTTAGGTTATTACATAAATGTTTCAGTTTTATGACAGTAATTATTTTTAAAAAATTATTTACAGAGAAGGTGGATCGCGTAATCACGTGGCTGACGCACTCTACTATGCTTCACACATTTGTGAAAAGAAGAAGAATGATCTGACAGCATGCACATCCCAACCTTGCACATGGATTGTCCCAAAACGTAAAAGGCTAATAAGCACCAAAAAAGTGACAGAAAGACCACTTAAGCGAGTAATACTTACATCCCCAATTGTAAATTTTTCTCGCCTGTGCCACAAGCTTTCCTTGGTGGAACCTAATTCAGGCTATGAATTAACAACAGCATAGTCCTCAAAGTTTCTTGAAAAAGCATTTTTGTTGCCTGATGTGGAATACAATTTTAAGGATTCTACAGTCCTGAAAACAAAATCTTGTACGGATACTTTTGAAATTTATGTGCTCAATCTTCCCAGTTCCGACGTCACTCGGATTGAAAGAGAAACTAGAGGACAGGCAAGCTCCCTGTGGAGAGCTATTCGCCAGGGTTGATTGACAAGTTCAAGTTTTGGACAAATATACTACAAGAGGGATAAATTTGCAGTGGATAATATTTTAAAAGAGGTACTGGGCTACCGCAGTGTGCCTGATGTGGCCGCAGTAAAGTGGGGCAGGTCATGCGAAGCTGTTGCGAGAGATGCTTATTTTAAAAATATGCAAAAAGAGCACCCAGGTCTGCAAGTAGAGGAGTGTGGACTCTTTATGGATAAGAACAATAGTTTTTTGGCTGCCAGACCAGATGGCATTGTAATTTGTTGTAATCATTGTTTTCCATCTGTGGGCTTGGTGAAAATCAAATGTCCCTTTACCGACAGAGATTTAACAGTGTAAGAGTCATGTGAAAACAAAGCCTTCTTCTGTGCCATAGAAAATAATAATATCAGGCTTAAACGTTCCCATCACTATTTCTGCAATCTCAAAACCTTTGTCTGCCATTATTGCGTCTCCTGGTTGCAAAAGATCTAGCAACTGTGATACATTTGTGATTTGCTGATCGCTAATTCCGCCTAACTGATCGCAAATACCGCCTAACCACAAATGACAAAATCCCATTTGGTGTAATGCCTATTAGTCCCTTCCATGCCATGCCTGACTTGTAGTGGCTGTATGACAGACTCTGAGTAATAAGAGACTCAGACCGGTTGGTAAATAACTCAGTGCAGTCAATAATAATCCTACACCTTGGAAAGAGGGAATGAAACTTTGATGGCATCATATCATCAACTTGCTGTCTTGAGGGCCTATGGATCAGTGGTGACAAATTAATAGACAAAAATTGTATCCACCTGGTAAAAATAGTGCTACATGTAGACACACTAATACAGAACCTATCAGCTAGGTCTTCTAACAAAAGTCCCAATCTGATTCTCAGCACTAGAAAAAACTCATCAATGAATCTTAGCCTTTTCCGCTGGCCTACTTGATCCTTTAAAATATCCTCATGTTGGGATAGCTCATCAAAAACCACAGTGAAACATTTTGCAGAGGGAAATCCTGTATAAAAACGTACTTTCTTATCACAGTTTTGGATGTCTTCAAAAGTAAATGCTGGCAAAGTTGTTTCAGTTGACAACTCTCATTCACATTTGCAGTTTGTGTCGCAACATCTTTCCGAAACTGGATATCCGTGTTGACTCCAGTGTTGATTTTGTGCCTGAAAATAATGTCTGTCTGCACAGTTTTGTCAACACCTGCTGATTCCTCCTGTACATCATGCATCCATGTGAAAGTGCTTTCAGGTTCCTGCAAGAGTAGCATACCAATATTTATTAACTCAAATAAAAAAAATATTGTCATTGTTCTCCTATGACCATGTATTTAACTGTGTACCTTTTTTTTAAAATACCAAAAAACAAATACAAAGGAAACTTTTTTTAACAACAAAAAAAAATCCCCACTGCAATAAAGCTTCTAAGAGGATCAATGAGACACAAACAACTTTTGTGTACCATATGCAATACATATTGAAAATTTTAATTATGATTACACAAAATGTAAATTGAAATGTTCCGTCACATGCCTTCATCAGTACAACGAAAAAACCATTTCCATAAATTCAATTTTACATAAGGAATATATATATATAATATTCAACCCATACCTAAAAATGATAGAAAAGATTAAAGTATAAAAAAATAAGAATGTGAAATAATAAAATAAAAGTTAACCGCTTTATTGGGGGAGTCTGTTTCAGATGTCACTGGAACTTGAGGTTGTTGATCATAAAGAACATTGAACAGCTGCTGTGTCTGATCTTTCAAAATCTGGGGGGTGGGAGGTTATAGAAATAAGAAATCATTAGAGCTCTAGCTAGTGGACCTACCATAATAAACATCATTTTCGCTCTAGCTAATTGACCTACCATAATAAACATCATTAGCGCTCTAACTAGTGGACCTACCATAATAAACATCATTAGCGCTCTAGCTAGTGGACCTACCATAATAAACATCATTAGCGCTCTAGCTAGTGGACCTACCATAATAACAGCAAACGAAACGATCATGTATACATATTTGCTATTTTTAAAGCTGTTTTTTTTGTGTGTTGTATTTCTGTTCATATTCAATTATTTGTAAAATAAAAAATGCTATACAGATTTACATTTTATTTGCCTGTTTTATTTCCAAGTATATATAACTAGTTCTCAAGTTCTAATTTATATACTCTGTAGGCCTAATTTACAAAGTAATTGTTCCAACCTCTAACTTAAAAGAATTAATTAAAATATCATTTGATTTTGATTACATTACAATCAATAAGCTTACACTTATTATTTTTTCACACCACATAGGCCTTGACTTTATGCCATGCCAGAGCCAAATGAAAAGTAGTATTATGCTGTCATTATATCAGTTATAAATGATAGTGCTAATACTGCTAGTCAATAAATTTAAAGTATCAAGTCCAAGTATAATTATAATATTCTAACTCTAATAATTAGTCTACCAAATTTACTCCCTGTTTTAATATTAAAGAAGTAGGCACTGTATGCCTAAGACTAAGCCTAAGTTAAATGTAAAGTCAAAATTATAAATATAGGGCCTATATATCTTATGGTCATATAATTTATTATAATGAAACTTAAATTAACATATTGGTAGCATAATCATATTATGATAATTCATATGATTCATGATCTATGTAGGCGTAGGCCTAATCATATGATATAATTGGTAATAATCGATCTCTCAGTAGGCTTGGCTTAAGTCATTAAATAATTAGCCGAAACACATTTATAAAAAAACTTACTGATGTAATCTGAAATTCCTTGTTTGCAAAAATTGATGGCAAAGAGATGTGAGGGAGGTTCTGTCCGCGCTTTCCAAAAAAATGCTCACTGCACAACTTGCGGTTTGCAGTACCCTTAAACCCGGCTGTCATCACAATCACGGTACGTACTCGCTGCCTCCATAACCGTAAACCTGACTGTCATCACAGTACGTACTCGCTGCCTCCATAACCTTAAACCCGGCTGTCATCACAATCACAGTACGTACTTGCTGCCTCCATAACCTTAAACCTGGCTGTCATCACAGTATGTACTCGCTGCCTCCATAACCTTAAACCCGGCTGTCATCACAGTACGTACTCGCTGTCTCCATACGCGATTCAGTTCAGGATCAGTAGGAAATTTATGTAAGGAAACCCTTCTTCCTTCTATTCTAGTATTTTCCCTCAATATGCTTTACAAACACAGCAATACTGCACTCCTCTTGGCACTTTGCTTGTAACTCTCTGCTGAACAGCCATCGTGCTTTCATTTGTGTTGCGCAACTAATACTAACACTAGCGATGTACGTACCTGAGACCTTTTTCTAATTTTTCGGCGAAAAAGATTAACAAGGGCAAAAACCCCCTGCTTTTTCAGACCGTTGCAGTGCCCTATAAACACTAGAGCCGCCTATATAGACTGTGATGCACCTCTATAAACACTAGAGCCGCCTATATAGACTGTGATGCACCTCTATAAACACTACAGCCGCCTATATAGACTGTGATGCACCTCTATAAACACTACAGCCACCTATATAGACTGTGATGCACCTCTATAAACACTAGAGCCGCCTATATAGACTGTGATGCACCTCTATAAACACTAGAGCCGCCTATATAGACTGATGCACCTCAATAAACACTAGAGCCGCATATATAGACTGTGATGCACCTCAATAAACACTAGAGCTGCCTATATAGACTGTGATGCACCTCAATAAACACTAGAGCTGCCTATATAGACTGTGATGCACCTCTATAAACACTAGAGCCGCCTATATAGACTGTGATGCACCTCTATAAACTGTGATGCACCTCTATAGACTGTGATGCACCTCTATAAACTGTGATGCACCTCTATAAACTGTGATGCACCTCTATAAACTGTGATGCACCTCTATAAACTGTGATGCACATCAAGACAGTTCTTTAGATAAAGTTTGAAAGCTATAACCCATGGCTGAATATAAAACTAGTTTATTAAAGTTTAATTGTATTTGAGGGGAAAAACCCCCCCAGCTAAATACATGGCATCTACTTGTTTTGAGTGGCCCACTTATCACTAAGCCAGTTACACCATTGCAGTGTACACATATTAATACTGTCATTAGAGTTTATACATTCTTTCAGTTTCCTTGTTCTGACCCCTGTCTCTCTTCTCCCACCAGCTTTTGGCCATCATTGTTTCCAAGTCAGGGGCAGCTAAAGGCTTTGCCAAACAGCAAGGCTGGCAGGAAAACATCACCAGGCTCCTCACCGTGGAAAGGAGGCGCACCTTCACCCTGGCCAACCCATCTAAAGTTGACTCTTCTCACGCTGATAGCAGGTCCTCTGAAGCGGAGTCTGTCAAGCTAACTTCAAATGGACCTAACCTACATTTGCCGACACTATCAGAGCCACTAGAGAAACACCTCCCTAACGTACCTGTGCGGACACTATCAGAGCCGCTGGACCAGCTTGTCCAGTCCACTATAGCAACAATACCTGGCAGCTTTCCACCATCAGCCCCACATCACACGACGATTCATCCCAATGGCCATCATTTGACGTAAGCCAGGGTGATGCTGGTCCAGGCACACCCCACCCATCACCACCCACACCTTTCACGTTGGACCACAATAATTCTGCAGACAGCTCAGGTGTCACAGGTACATATCTCTGGTATTTGAACATTTTACTCCGGGGGCAGATTCAGGATTAACATCTTTGGTGGTATTTTAACATTTTACTCCAGGGGGGGGGGGGGCAGTTTTAGGCTCAAC
>CAXITT010000859.1:49520-84067 GCA_964033795.1 Lymnaea stagnalis
GGCAGTTACAGCAGTGTCGGCAGTTACAGCGTTGTTGGCAGTTACAGCTGTGTTGGCAGTTACAGTAGTGTCGGCAGTTACAGCTGTGTTGGCAGTTACAGCATTGTCGGCAGTGACAGCGGTGTTGGCAGTTACAGCAGTGTTGGCAGTTACAGCGGTGTCGGCAGTTACAGCAGTGTCGGCAGTTACAGCTGTGTTGGCAGTTACAGCAGTGTTGGCGGTTACAGCAGTGTCGGCAGCTACAGCAGTGTTGGCAGTTTCAGCAGTGTCGGAAGCTACAGCAGTGTTGGCAGTTTCAGCAGTGTCGGCAGTTACAGCAGTGTTGGCATTTACAGCGGTATTGGCAGTTACAGCAGTGTTGGCATTTACAGCGGTATTGGCAGCTACAGGAGTGTTGGCAGATATAGCAGTGTTGGCATTTACAGTAGTGTTGGCGCATTTACAGCAGTGTTGGCAGTTACAGTGGTGTCGGCAGTTACAGCATTGTTGGCATTTACAGCAGTGTTGGCATTTACAGCAGTGTTGGCATTTACAGCAGTATTGGCAGTTACTGTGGTGTCGGCAGTTAGAGCAGTATTGGCAGTTACAGCAGTGTTGGCATTTACAGTAGTGTTGGCGCATTTACAGCAGTGTTGGCAGTTACAGCAGTGTTGGCATTACAGCAGTGTTGGCATTTACAGCAGTTTTGGCAGTTACAGTGGTGTCGGCAGTTAGAGCAGTGTTGGCATTTACAGTGGTATTGGCAGCTACAGGAATGTTGGCAGATATAGCAGTGTTGGCATTTACAGCAGTGTTGGCGCATTTACAGCAGTGTTGGCAGTTACAGCAGTGTTGGCATTTACAGCAGTATTGGCAGTTACAGTGGTGTCGGCAGTTAGAGCAGTGTTGGCATTTACAGCGGTATTTGCATTTACAGCAGTGTTGGCATTTACAGCAGTATTGGCATTTACAGCAGGGTTGGCATTTACAGCAGTATTGGCAGTTACAGTGGTGTCGGCAGTTAGAGCAGTGTTGGAATTTACAGCAGTATTGGCAGCTACAGGAGTGTTGGCAGATATAGCAGTGTTGGCATTTACAGCAGTGTTGGCGCATTTACAGCAGTGTTGGCAGTTACAGCAGTGTTGGCATTTACAGCAGTGTTGGCATTTACAGCAGTTTTGGCAGTTACAGTGTTGTCGGCAGTTACAGCAGTGTTGCATTTACAGCGGTATTTGCAGCTACAGCGGTATTGGCAGCTACAGGAGTGTTGGCAGTTAGAGCAGTATTGGCAGTTACAGTGGTGTTGGCATTTACATCAGTGTTGGCATTTACAGCAGTGTTGGCATTTACAGTAGTGTTGGGAGTTACATCAGTGTTGGCATTTACATCAGTGTTGGCATTTACAGCAGTGTTGGCAGTTACATCAGTGTTGGCATTTACATCAGTGTTGGCAGTTACATCAGTGTTGGCAGTTACATCAGTGTTGGCAGTTACATCAGTGTTGGCATTTACATCAGTGTTGGCATATACATCAGTGTTGGCATTTACATCAGTGTTGGCAGTTACATCAGTGTTGGCCGTTACATCAGTGTTGGCATTTACAGCAGTGTTGGCATTTACATCAGTGTTGGCATTTACAGCAGTGTTGGCAGTTACATCAGTGTTGGCAGTTACATCAGTGTTGGCATTTACATCAGTGTTGGCATTTACAGCAGTGTTGGCAGTTACATCAGTGTTGGCAGTTACATCAGTGTTTTGCAGTTACATCAGTGTTGGCAGTTACATCAGTGTTGGCATTTACATCAGTGTTGGCATTTACATCAGTGTTGGCATTTACAGCAGTGTTGGCAGTTACATCAGTGTTGGCAGTTTCATCAGTGTTGGCATTTACATCAGTGTTGACATTTACAGCAGTTTTGGGAGTTACATCAGTGTTGGCATTTACATCAGTGTTGGCATTTACATCAGTGTTGGCATTTACATCAGTGTTGGCATTTACAGCAGTGTTGGCAGTTACATCAGTGTTGGCAGTTACATCAGTGTTGGCATTTACATCAGTGTTGGCATTTACAGCAGTGTTGGGAGTTACATCAGTGTTGGCATTTACATCAGTGTTGGCATTTACATCAGTGTTGGCATTTACATCAGTGTTGGCAGTTACATCAGTGTTGGCAGTTACATCAGTGTTGGCATTTACATCAGTGTTGGCAGTTACATCAGTGTTGGCAGTTACATCAGTGTTGGCAGTTACATCAGTGTTGGCATTTACAGCAGTGTTGGCAGTTACATCAGTGTTGGCATTTACATCAGTGTTGGCATTTATATCAGTGTTGGCATTTACATCAGTGTTGGCAGTTACATCAGTGTTGGCATTTACATCAGTGTTGGCATTTACAGCAGTGTTGGCATTTACATCAGTGTTGGCATTTACAGCAGTGTTGGCAGTTACAGCAGTGTTGGCAGTTACAGCAGTGTTGGCAGTTACAGCGATGTTGACAGTGTTGAGATTTAAATGGTTCAATAAAATCAACTTTACGGAACATTGTTTCAGATGCCCCATTATATTCAAAACAATTTGAGATACAGCACTATTCAACTTTGTTTCTATTGCCCCAAAATCTCAACTTTTATCCTTTACCCCAGAATATCAGATATCCTACTATTCAAAATAATCGGCACACCACTGTTCAAATTTCTAAAAAAAATATCAGATACCCGACTGTTAAACATCTATTAACAAAAATTCATTTTAACGTTACGGAGAACTGAATAAGCACTTGCACATCATGAAACCTGACTATTGAATGCATTGATTTCCCTAGCTAACTCAGACAACTATGCCTACCTGATGCCTGTGCTGAGAGCTGTGATTGAGAAAGGTCAAGAACTCTTGACCACCAGCATTCATCTCCCTCATCTTCCCAAGTCATCCATGCGTCCCACATTTTTTGATGACTTCAAGACATATGTGTACAGTGAGGAATGGCAGACGTTTATAAAGAGCTATGTGAGTATGTGTACACTGGCAGACATTCATTGAGTGTGTGTCCAGTGATGAATAGACATACATGGAATATGTGTACATTGGCAGACATTCATAGAATGTGTGTACAGTGATGAATGGCAGACATCCATAGAATATGTGTACAGAGATGAATGGCAGACATTCATAGAAAGCATGTGTGCAGTGATGAATGGCAGCCATTCATAGAATATGTGTACAGAGATGAATGGTAGACATCCATAGAATATGTGTATAGAGATGAATGGCAGCCATTCATAGAATATGTGTACAGAGATGAATGGCAGACATTCATAGAATAAGTGTACAGAGATGAATGGCAGCCATTCATAGAATATGTGTACATAGATGAATGGCAGACAATAAGACAAACATGGAAAATGTGTATATTCGCAGACATTCATAGAATGTGTGTACAGTGATGAATGGCAGACATCCATAGAATATGTGTATAGAGATGAATGGCAGACATTCATAGAATATGTGTACAGAGATGAATGGCAGACATTCATAGAATATTTTTTACAGTGATGAATAGCGTCATATAATTGTTGTCGTGGTTCTTGTAGGTTGGACCCCAAATGATCCACTTCATGGAGATGAACTTTGAGAAGAGTGCCCAGACCATGATGCACTTCTGGTCAGACTGTCATGAGGAGATGATGATGAACCATCATAGGCACAACAGAGAGATAGGGGAGAGCAGGCTGAGATTTAAGGTAAGAGTGATGTCCCGGAATTTTCTAAAATCACTAGCCCAGTTTTTAACCAATCTTTTTTTGCCCACGCACGCAGAGCTGAGCACCTAAAAAAAAAAGCTCAACACCCTATCCTGTCCATCCCTTTGCTGCGACACACTTTAATTTTATCTAGTCCCAATAAAACTGTACAATAGATTTGTCTACCTCCTTGCACAATGTCTGCACATGTATCGGGCCATGCATACTTATTACTAATCACAGACGTGAATTATTCATCACTTCATAATCACTATTGACTCTGTGGGCAAGATCCACCAAAGTTGCAGGCTGGATGTGGTCCGCTGGATGTAGTTTGCCAAGCCACATTTGTAGAATAAAACTTACAGCAGGTGCCATGTGTTTGGAAATCAAGCCATTACAAAGAAAGGCAGGGATTAACTTTTAAAAGTATACTGTCCCCCCCCCCCTCTTTTTTTCCCTTTTTCAGTTGGTTCTTTCACAGAGATTAAATAATTTTCTCCTCCACCCCCCCCCCCCCCCCCCACACACACACTTCAGAGCATATACCTTCACACAGGGAGACATTGCTTTAGAAGATTATCATTATTATGTCAAATAATGATATTTATTGAAAACCAAACAGATTGTTGATTGACATAACAACTGAACATACCAACTGCAAGTATCAACTCAACTAGCATTAACACAAAGAAGAGAAAACAGTTTTTTTTAAATTTTAAATTTTACATAAATAATCAAAGAGAGTATGAACGGACATCAATCAGACAAATGGTCCAAAATAACAAATTGCAATATGAACATGAGAGAGATTTGTTTTTTCCCTTGGCTTCAATTGTTGCCACGACTGATTGGATGTTGGAATGGAACAATTGTTGCCACTACTGGTTGGATGTTGGAATGGAACAATTGTTGCCACTACTGGTTGGATGTGGGAATGGAACAATTGTTGCCACCACTGGTTGGATGTGGGAATGCAACAATTGTTGCCACCACTGGTTGGATGTGGGAATGGAACAACTGTTGCCACTACTGGTTGGATGTTGGAATGGAACAATTGTTGCCACCACTGGTTGGATGTGGGAATGGAACAATTGTTGCCACCACTGGTTGGATGTTGGAATGGAACAATTGTTGCCACTACTGGTTGGATGTGGGAATGGAACTATTGTTGCCACCACCCGTTGGCTGTGGGAATGGAACAATTGTTGCCACCACCGTTTGGATGTGGAAATGGAACAAATGTTGCCACCACTGGTTGGATGTGGAAATGGAACAAATGTTGCCACCACTGGTTGGATGTGGGAATGGAACAATGGCACTGCTATTTTAAGTTGATGACTTTGAAAGCACTGAATGAGTATTCAAGGTTTATTTTTGTTTAAAATATTAAAGTAAAGAACCGATTCTATCTGTGGTCATATGATGCATATGTTTGACCACAGAACCAGAAAGAGGCTGAGTATCATAAGAAAGTAGACCAGGAGAACAGAAGGTTCCAGAACGTGATGGCACAGCAAAAAAATCAGCAGCTGTTTTCACTGAGACAGTGGAGGGCCACCAAGAGATTCTTCAATGGCGAAAGAGGGGCTTGGAAGGACAAGTAAGTCACTTAGTCTGGTCTAGTGACTCACATTGTTTGAATGGTCTCAGTCAGGGTCTGCCACCTTTTTGGACTGAGGAGCCACTTTTATAAAGTATATCTGCTGTGCAAATATTTTTGGACTGCTGGTCTTGGTTGAATATTTGAATTTTAAGTTGCTCTTGATACAAATATTTTTCTTAGTGAGGTAACTTTATATTCTAGAAAGTCATGTGAATGGGTAGACAACTCTAACTTATAAAACATTTGTTGCGTGCCCCTGTTTTCGCCAGACATCAACAAGTGGTCCACTGGAAACTGTCTAACAAAGAAAACTTCCAGCGCATGAAAGTAAAACTGACCCAGAACTACAATTTTGATAGTCACATCAATGCCAGCCACCTCAGTGACAATATGGGTATGTATAGGACAGGGGACCCCAGCCACCTCAGGGACTATGTGGGTATGTATAGCACAAGGGCCCCCAGCCAACTCAGGGACAATGTGGGTATATATAGCACAAGGGCCCCCAGCCAACTCGGGGACAATGTGAGTGTGTATAACTCAGGGGCCCCCAGCCAATTCAGGGACAATGAGGGTATGTATAACTCAGGGGCACCCAGCCAACTCAGGGACAATGTGAGTATGTATAACTCAGGGGCCCCCAGCCAATTCAGGGACAATGTGAGTATGTCTAACACAGGGTTCCCATACCTCAGGGACAATATGGGTATTCACTTTGTGATAGGGATTTCCTGTCACTTCATGGACAATATGTGTATGTACTGTAATAAGTCCCCTGTCACTTCATGGACAATATGTGTATGTACTGTAATAAGTCCCCTGTCACTTCATGGACAATATGTGTATGTACTGTAATAAGTCCCCTGTCACTTCATGGACAATGTGGGTCTGTACTCTAACACAGGGGTCCCCGGTTATTTTGGGGGATAATTTGGAATTGTAATATTGGGATTCCCAGTCATCTCAGGGAAAATTTTGATATTTTTAGGAGCAATTGATACTGGGACATCACTCCGCTTAGAAGAACTCAAGGGAGTTAAAGAAGCTTTGGTATCAAAAGAAAACATTGCAGATGACACACTTGGAGATGAAGAGTGGAGCGCCATCTCAGCTTCAAGGTATGACTTTGACCCTAGTATCAACATAAACTTGTTCATCCTCAACCAACCAAAACTACACTTTATTTGGAAACAAGTTCTGCATTGTTAATTAAGACTACAATGTATGTACCGGGTAGCTTTAACTTACATGTTGTCAAACAATGGTGTAAACCAGGGGCCTCCGGCCTGCAGAGACCTTTTTGTCTACGGAAAAAGTTACGTAAATTCACGTGTATCCTGCCAAGATCAGACGCTGCTTACGTGGTCGTTATGTTTTTACCAAATTAAAATAGGGGCGCGCAGTACTGCGTTATGTTTTTTAACCAATCATTACTTGGCAAAAACTTATTCGCTGCTTAGTTTTTCTGCTTCCGTTCACAGTCAATGAGATGATATAACGCCATCTAGTGGCGGAGCTTTGCCCGCCGTGTTGCAGACATGTTTCGTCAATTTTTAATTGCAATGGATGAATAGCTGGATAGCTATTCCAACCCTCAACTGCTTGTTTTCGTTAGAGGTGTGGATGAAGACATGAACATAACACAAGAGCTGACTTCCCTACATAGCATGTAGGACTCTGTTACCGGAGAGGATATATTAATTGAGTTAAAAAAAAATTTGCTGATTATAACTTGGACTGGACTAACCCCAGTTGCCTGACTGTTGACAGAGAAAAGAAAATGAGTGGCACAAAGAAAGGCTTGGTTGGACACGTGAAGCAGATGTGTCATGAGAAAAAAACAAACATTCTATACAGCCAATTTTCCTGCACTGTATTATTCAACAGAAAGCTTTGTGTGATAAATATGTGAAGATTAGCAGCGTGCTGAATCCTGTGGTGAAGAGGGTTAATTTAATAAGGTCACGTGGGCTCAACCATAGACAGTTCAGAGACCTGTTGAAAGATACAGACACAGAATAGCAAGTATTACCATATTACCCAGCAGTAAGATGGCTAAGTTATGAGAAAGTTCTAAGCAGAGCATTTAAGTTAAGAAAGGAAATAGGTGACTTCCTGGAAAGTAGAGGCAAGACACAGCCATTAAGTTTGATGAGGAGTTTTATGGAAAATGTTCTTTGCTGCAGATATAACTAATCATTTAAATTTTCTGAACCTTAAACTACATGGAGAGGAAAATCTATTTTTTGATCTATATACCCACCTTAAGGCCTTCAGATCCGAATTCGTCTTGTTTTTTGGAACAAGTACAGGTCAAAAACTTGACACACTTTCAGCAGTGGATGGTCTTCATGGCTGAGGCAACAGTGGAGTTCCCGCATCATTTGTATGCGAGATCATCAAAAACCCCACAGCTGCAGTGTCAAAAGTGTTTTTTTAAAATTGGATTTAAAGGCAGAAGAAGTGAGCCTTTTTCAAAAGCATATTTATTTATTTAGGCATTTTTATATAGCGCTTACCTTACAGCTCTAAGCGCTTTACAATTATTAAAAACATGTAACCTATTTAAACTACTAAAGTAAAATAAAAATGAAAAACCAGAGACACTAGAATAGTAACTACTATATTAAAAATGACTATAGAAACAGTAGCTTAAACATTAAAATGGCTATAAAAACAAGTACACTTTGGCATATTTGGCCAGTCGCCCAGATGAACTGCACCTGGAGCTCATTGAGCCTTAGGGACAAGTTAAAAGTAGGACCAGTGGGTTTTTAATTTGTTTTCGCCCATGGAAGACTTCCCTAATTTCAAAACATTTTCACCAAGGTACCTTTCAATCTTTGGAACAACATACCTGTGTGAACAAACATTTTCAAGAACGAAATACGCAAAGAACAATCGAGAACAAATTTGACCAATGATAATCTCAGGTCACTGTTGATGTTAGAGACATCAAATCTACATCCAGAAATGTTTGCTAATCACTGTTACTTTGGCATCAGGGAAACTATTCCACCATTGCCACTAATACAGGTGTTCAGGGGAAACTATTCCACCATTGCCACTAATACAGGTGTTCATGTGTCGTGTAGCAATGTGTTATTAAATAATTACTGAAAGAAAATAACAATACATACTTAATTAAAAACAACAGTCATGTTTTGATTCTTTTTTATTTGGACCTCGATTTTGTTTGATAGCTAATGCTGCCCTCAGGCTGAAAAGTTTGGAGACCCCTGGTGTAAACTAGAAGTAATCAGCCACACATGCCAACCTGTACATTTTGTTAGTAATTATTACGAGTGTTAACCTTTTTCAAAAGTTGTACAGTCATACATGATTCTTTGCGGTTTTCAATGGATTTAGAAAAGAACATTATTTGCACATGACACGACAGTGACGACACAGAATTGAAATCTTAACTGGCAGTGCAATAAATTGGTCAACAGAAAGCTGAAATCCTATTGGTCTGTTCAAAATGACCTTTGGTCCACAGTTCAAAGATTGGTTAGGCCATCTAAATATAGAAACTGTGCACAGCTTCATTGAGAATCACAGAGACCAATCAGTAATAGTACTGCCCATTCGTTATTAGTACTGCAGCCTTGCTCGGTAGAAACTACTTTGAGTAGTTAACCATGATTACACATCAGTTTGTGTGATTCTTATTAACACCTCATATCCACAAAGCGCATATGTTAAAAAAAATAATAAAACTCTCCACAGGACTTTTCCCATGCTATGTTGAAGCTACAGCTATAAATTGACGGTAGAGTTAATAGATTTGTCGCAAAATATATTCCCTTTCATTAATTTTGAAACAGGAACCTTTATTACTACAGCTAGCATAATGAACCGAAGAATGTCTAATTACATCTGCTATCAAATTGAACATCCATTTTATATAAAAATTGCTACGGACCAGTGTAATTATGCACACACAGCGAAGGGGAGATTATTCTTGAAAATTAGGTCAAACCAGAAGGCAAAGTTTGCATGCAGTGAAATCATTGATAGTTAAAGGATGAAAATGTTACCTTTTTTTTTCAAATTTTTTGTTTCCTAATATTTTTCATGCTGTTATATAGATTTTGGGGGAATTTTGTACAGTTTCTTTTATCCCAACAGGTTGCCATGTATGACATCCATGGATAGTTTTGATTTTACTTGTTACTGGTGTTAGCCTTGCCATGTGCAAAGAATTATCGTTCTGAAATTGAAACAATATCACATCGTAATTAGGAAATCTGTCAAGCAACTAATCACAGGCATGTTTACCCTCAAACTCTTAAAATCGTACATTATCACCAAATTTTTCAATACATTATCATAGTAGTAAAAATAAACATACAGTATATATAACGTATACACCTCAAAATCGTACATTGTACGACAAAATCGTAAGAGTAAACAATTCACAATGAATTAAAAGTCTAGAAGATATAGAAAATATCCAGAACTTGTATTTGTAACTTCTGTATGTGTAAGACTCCACTGGCACATCACATTGGCCTCTACCTTGTTGCCCCTTGTATTTCCAGTGCCAACATTTAAGAATAGACTGGGCGAGAAAAGCTGGTCATCTCTGCTGACTGTGAACTTATCACGGTGACGGATGATATTAAAGGAAGGCTTGAGGTCACCATGACCCATGTATATTTCTTCGACTGCAGCCCCGACAAGGAAGAGGGTGAGAATAACGATCTCATCATATGTACAGCGCATATATGCCGGTCCGCCTGTTGAATTTCCTGTTGATGGTCATTTTTATTTGCTTTTTTCCCAAGTATCTAACTGCAGATTTGATTTTAAATGAAATACCTTTTTTAGATCTTTTTTAAACAATATTTGGCCTTTTGTTCAATCTGTTTGGACAGACAACCTTGACCCCTGTTAAATCACCTTTCATACATCCTAGGGAGCTGTCCTAAAGCACATAACTACAACCAGCTTGGAATCTTGCTTGATCTTTTAAATCCATGATATTATTTTTTACACACTGTGTCCGGATAAAAATGGAACCCTTTTTAAAATGGTGGACACTAATGGTAAATACCTATCAATTTTTTAAAATTCCAAAACTCATTTTTATTCTAACGTAATGTTATAACTTATCAAGGACCATTCATTTTTTGGGGGGTAAATATGTCAGGACTAAAGTGAGATGTATTTTTTAAATTGATGAATATCTACATGTGTTTTTCATCATCATCAGAAGTGTTCACTTTTTTTAATCCGGACACAGTGTGGCTTCGTATTTCTGCTTGGAAATTTAAAAAAGAATCTAGTTTTAAATTGTAAGGGTGTTTCCATTTTTAAAAAAAATTTTTTACAATACTCATTTAAAATTGGGATGACAGTTTTTTAATGTTGCTTTCCCAAATTAAGACATTATAAAAAAATACTTTACTAATATCTCTTCAAGTGACAGTGTACTTTAAAAAATTTCTATACAACTACTTCAAGTGAGGGTGACAGTCTACTTTTAAAATGTATGTACAACTACTTCAAGTGAGAGTGACAGTCTCTTTTAAAAAATGTCTATACACACTCAGAATCCTTTCTCATGGGATCATGTGATAGTGAAAAAAAAATTGTTTAATTGTTTTTAAAAAAGCAGTTAACTATTTAACAAATTCTGTTTTGTGTTTTCAGGAGGTGAAGATTTTAAGTGGTCTTTGTCTCGACTTCAGGAAATTCACTTCCGTAGATACAACCTGAGACGTAGTGCCCTGGAAGTATTCCTCATCGATCAGAACTATTTCATCAACTTCCCTGAAAAGGTAGAGCGACCGTAGCATTTGATCTTTTCTATTGATAAACACAGTTCAACCAATGAAATTTAGGGTCATCAAACGAAGCTTAATAAGGGGTTCCTAACAACTTGCCTAAGATTGTGGTTTATAAATTAAGTTTAAGCCTATTGGAGTGTGAACTGAACACAAAAGAAGCAGCTTGAAAAAGCTGATAAGCGAAAGTTGTTATTTAAAAGCCTTGTTGTAAATGGACGGGGGCGGGGGTATTGGAAGTAAGACGCAAGGGGCATTAAAATGACATTTAAATTCTCAAACTCATAATTTTGTCTGCACTCTCTCCTCAGACCTTGCGTAATAAGATTTACAGTCACATATTGAGTTTACGACCTTTGAACCTGATCTACAAAGGTCAGAGGTCACCCTGAGACCTGCTCAGGGCTTCTGGTCTCACTCAGGTAATCAGGGGCAGTTATTGTGTTTATATACTTATAGGAATTATATACAATGGAATTCTTTGCCACTACACATCTGCAATATACCAACCACCCAGGCCTTCAAAAGTGCACTCTAAACACATCTATTTAAATTATACTACCCTGACTGATTCCCCTCCTCTGACCGATAAACGTTTTTGCGGGTTGCAGTCCATGGTTTGCCATGTAAAAGTTCTGGGGTGGGGTGGGGGAATATACATTTGTTTTGGTTGTTTTGGTTACATGCTGTTCTTAATTCATAAATGTAATTTATTTTAATGTCATGATTATGTCTCTTTTGCTAAGATTTTTATGTACAGCGCGGTGAGCCCAGCTCTAGGCTGGGGTACCGCGCTATATAAGACCGCTAATTATTATTATTATTATTACTCAGTCCCATATAAATCTTTGCTACTTGATTCAATATAAAAATATTTAACTCACTCCCACAATGTCCTTAGAAATGGGTGAACAGAGAGATCTCAAACTTTGAATACCTGATGCAGCTCAACACGATAGCAGGCGGCACCTACAATGACCTGAGCCAGTACCATGTGGTGAGTAGTATTGCTGACTTAAGCTTGGCCTCAAATGGGGGCATGTTTCAAGCTCCTTCTTTTTAACCTGAGAAGAATTTCTATTTCAACGGGCCCACATTGCAACCGCCAGCCGTCCCACATTAAAACCGCCGGCCAAACTTGAAACTAAATTTATGTTAGATCAAAGTATTTCCACAAAAAATTTAATAAATTTCATTATACCATAATATTAAGACTCCTTATCAAAAGGATAACATTTTGTTTGGAAATGAATAACATTTTCATTGATCTATGATTTGTTTCTTCAGTTTCCATGGATATTTATGGATTACACATCCAAGTTTTTGGACCTTGAAAACCCAATACCTTCCCGGGATCTGTCCAAACCCATCGGAGCAGTCAATTTACGCAATGAGGAGGAAGTACGTGAAAAGTAAGTCGGTAAACATGAAAACCATTCCCCGTAGATTATGTTAGAAAAGTAAGTTAATATCAAGGGTAATCAGCCCACATAGATTATTGTTACAAAAGTAAGTTAATATCAAGGGTAATCAGCCCACATAGATTATGTTAGAAAAGTAAGGTAATATCAAGGGTAATCAGCCCACATAGATTATGTTAGAAAAGTAAGTTAATATCAAGGGTAATCAGCCCACATAGATTATGTTAGAAAAGTAAGTTAATATCAAGGGTAATCAGCCCACATAGATTATGTTAGAAAAGTAAGGTAATATCAAGGGTAATCAGCCCACATAGATTATTGTTACAAAAGTAAGTTTATCTAATGACGCCATGCTGAAATCCATCCATTGTATTGGACCCACTTTGTAATATCTGGATTGAACAACCACTCTGACAACAACCTATATTCCCTTAAATTCAACATCACACCGCAGCACTTTTTTCCAAATTAACGATATCCTCTTTTATCACTTCCTTCCTAAGGTTAATTTTTTTTTCATGTTAGCCGTATTCTATTTTTTTTTCTTATTTCATAAGGTTAATTTTTAAAAATAAAAACTATATTTATTGATTATAATATGTTTGACAATATTTCTTGTTTACCTTAGTGTCAGAATGCCAGCATACCCAATAATTGTGTCAACAGAGTGATTTGAGTTATTGAGAAAGGATTTGAATGACTTTAAATATTCACCAGGAACAGCCAGAATTTAAAAAAAAATCATGCCTTAAAAAAGGTTCTTTCTTAAACATCCTAGAGTATCAAATACTAGACTAGATGACTTATCCTTTCCCAACATCATAGAGTATCAAATACTAGACTAGATGACTTATCCTTTCCCAACATCATAGAGTATCAAATACTAGACTAGATGACTTATCCTTTCCCAACATCATAGAGTATCAAATAATAGACTAGATTACTGATCCTTTCCCAACATCCTAGAGTATCAAATACTAGACTAGATGACTTATCCTTTCCCAACATCATAGAGTATCAAATAATAGACTAGATTACTGATCCTTTCCCAACATCATAGAGTATCAAATACTAGACTAGATTACTGATCCTTTCCCAACATCATAGAGTATCAAATACTAGACTAGATGACTGATCCTTTCCCAACATCATAGAGTATCAAATACTAGACTAGATTACTGATCCTTTCCCAACATCATAGAGTATCAAATACTAGACTAGATTACTGATCCTTTCCCAACATCATAGAGTATCAAATACTAGACTAGATGACTGATCCTTTCCCAACAGATACAACACCTTGGAGGACCCGTCTGGGATTATAGAAAAGTTTCACTACGGCACCCACTACCGCAATGCTGCCAGCGTCATGCACTATTTGGATATGGTCGAGCCGTTTACAACTCTGCACATAGAGCTTCAGAGTGGCAAGTGAGTGCAATAGAGATGCTGGTGGAAGGGAGGGGGGTTACAATACTGCACATAGAGCTTCAGAGTGGCAAGTAAGTGCATAGAGACACTGGTGGATGCTAGTGGAAGGGAGTGGGGTTACAATACTGCACATAGCGCTTCAGAGTGGCAAGTAAGTGCATAGAAATATAGAGACAGTGGTGGATGCTGGTGGATGCTGCGGGTGGGGCAGGTGGCAGCCAATTTAGTCCCCCAATCCCTTACTCTGCTGACATTTTTTTAATATGTTCATGAATTCACTGAGGCTACTTGTACGTTGTGTAACTGGACAGTACATGAATGTAATTTCCATCTGTACACGATCAACTGTATAAAAAGACATTGCATCTGTGTAAATTTCTGAAATCCAATGGGCTATTGCTAGAGCTGTGCATGAAAATATTGACATGAAATCAAATAGGATTCAACAGGAATGCTGAAGTTTTCAGTAGGTGGATAACCAAATCTGTTTATATAGTGGAAAGTTGATCCTTCTTTTATTAAAAGCTTAGACAATACTTCCTTAGGAATGGGTAAGAACAGGATTTCTGAAAGAACAGTTTGTGTGAAAGAACAGGTTGCGTAGGAGGACAGGCTGTGTGAAAAAACAGGTTGTGTGAAAGAACAGGTTGAGTGAAAGAACAGGTTGTGTGAAAAAACAGGTTGTGTGAAAGAACAGGTTGAGTGAAAGAACAGGTTGTGTGAAAGAACAGGTTGTGTGAAAGAACAGGTTGTGTGAAAGAACAGATTGTGTGAAAGAACAGGTTGAGTGAAAGAACAGGTTGAGTGAAAGAACAGGTTGAGTAGAGAGACAGGTTGTGTAAATCTGGAGGTGAAAAAAACGCCTATCTCCTATCCTGTACACTTGATTACCGAGTCATGTTCTTCTATTAAGTTATTATTTAATAACACATTGATACACTACACCTGTCTTAGTGGCAATTGTGAAATTGTTTCCTGGATGCCAAAGTACCAGACATTTCTGGCTTTAGATTTGATGTCCCTAACATCAACAGTGACCTGAGATTATCATCGGACTAAGTTTGTTCTCAAATCGTTCTTCACGTATTTCATTCTTGAAAATGTTTGTTCACACAGGCATGTTGTTCCAAAGATTGAAAGGTACCTTAATGAAAATGTTTGTTCACACAGGCATGTTGTTCCAAAGATTGAAAGGTACCTTGATCCAAAAGTTTTGACTTCAGGAAAGTCATCCTTGGGCAAAAACTGGTAAAAACCCACCAGTCCTTCTTTGAATGTGTCCCTAAGGAGGTCATTTGCTTTCAACTCAATGACCTCCAGTTACATTTCATAAATTAACAATGTAGTTATCGTTTGGCAAACACAACTTGCTACAGCTGTTTTAATTTGGTAAAAACATAACGTTCACGTAAGCTGTGGATTATCTTGGCAGGACACGGAAATTTCCGTAATTTTTATTTCGTAGACAACAAGATCTCCACAGGCAGGATGAGAGGGCCTCGCAGGCCGCATCCGGCCCTCGGGCCGTAGTTTGGAGACCCCTAGTCTACGCAGACAGAGTTCTAAACAGTTTAATGAGATTTGTCTACATAGACATAGTGCTAAACAGTTTAATGAGATTTGTCTACATACAGAGTGCTAAACAGTTTAATCAGATTTGTCTACATAGACAGAGTGCTAAACTGTTTAATGAGATTTGTCTACATACAGAGTGCTAAACAGTTTAATGAGATTTGTCTACGTAGACAGAGTGCTAAACAGTTTAATGAGATTTGTCTACATGGACAGAGTGTTAAACAGTTTAATGAGATTTGTCTACATGGACAGAGTTCTAAACAGTTTAATCAGATTTGTCTACGTCCACAGAGTTCTAAACAGTTTAATGATTGACAGTGCATGTCAAATTCTTTGAATAAAGCAGGATAAAAAGAAGAAGAAAATAAAAACTTTGTGGCTGGTGCTCCCATGGACTGACACAAGCTACGTCATCATGGTCTTAATACCATAGGACTAACAAGCTACGTCATCATGGTCTTCATACCATAGGACTAACAAGCTATGCCATCAGGGTCTTAATACAATAGGACTAACAAGCTACGCCATCATGGTCTTCATACCATAGGACTAACAAGCTATGCCATCATGGTCTTAATACCATAGGACTAACAAGCTACGCCTTCATGGTCTTAATACCACAGGACTAACAAGCTACGCCATCATGGTCTTCATACCATGGGACTAACAAGCTACGCCTTTATGGTCTTAAAACCATAGGACTAACAAGCTACACCATCATCATTTTCATGCCATGGGACTAACAAGCTACGCCATCATGGTCTTTATACCACGGGACTAACAAGTTACGTCATCATGGTCTTCATACCATGGGACTAACAAGCTACATCATCATGGTCTTCATACCATGGGACTAACAAGCTACGCCATCATGGTCTTAATACCATAGGACTAACAAGCTACGACATCATGGTCTTAATACCATAGGACTAACAAGCTACTTCATCATGGTCTTAATACCATGGGACTAACAAGCTACTTCATCATGTTCTTAATACCCTAGGACTAACAAGCTACGTCATCATGGACCTAATACCATGGGAATAACAAGCTACGCCATCATGGTCTTAATACCATAGGACTAACAAGCTACGCCATCATGGTCTTAATACCATTGCACTTACAAGCTACGTCATCATGGTCATAATACCATGGGACTAACAAGCTACGCCATCATGGTCTTAATACCATGGGACTAACAAGCTACGCCATCATGGTCTTAATACCATAGGACTAACAAGCTACGTCATCATGGTCATAATACCATGGGACTTAAAAGCTACGCCATCATGGTCTTAATACCATAGGGCTAACAAGCTACGCCATCATGGTCTTAATACCATAGGACTAACAAGCTACGTCATCATGGTCATAATACCATGGGACTAACTAGCTACGCCATCATGGTCTTAATACCATGAGACTAACAAACTACGTCATCATGGTCCTAATTCCGTGGGACTAACAAGCTACGACATCATGGTATTCATACCGTGTTACTAACGAGCTACGCCATCATGGTCTTCATACCATTGGACTAACAAGCTACGCCATCATGGTCTTCATACCATGGGAGTAACAAGCTACGCCATCATGGTCTTCATATCATGGGACTAACAAGCTACGCCATCATGGTCTTCATACCATAGGACTAACAAGCTACGTCATCATGCTCTTAATATCACGAAAAACAAGCTAAGCCTTCATGGTCTTCATACCATGGGACTATCAAGCTACGCCATTATGGTCTTAATACATAGGACTAACAAGCTACGTTATCATGGTCTTCATACCATAGGACTAACAGCCTATACCATAGGACTATGTACTCGGTAACGTCTTAACGGAGATTTTCTCTTGCTACCACTCAACTATAATCCATGATACATGATTAGAATTCAAGATAGATGAGTAGAATCCAAGATAAATGATTATAATCTATGATAGATGATTAGAATCTATGATACATGATTAGAATCCAAGATACTCGAATAGAATCCATGATACTTGAATAGAATCCATGATAATTGAATAAAATCCATGATAATTAAATAGAATCCATGAATCCATTGCAGCCATGTCTCTCACTTCTTTTCTCTTATACTCTATCAGCTCTCAAACCATCTTATTTCTCTTTCCTAACCCCTCAAACCATCTTATTTCTCTATCCTCTACCTCTCAAACCATCTTATTTCTCTGTCCTCTACCTCTCAAACCAGCTTATTTCTCTGTCCTCTACCTCTCAAACCATCTTATTTCTCTGTCCTCTACCTCTCAAACCAGCTTATTTCTCTATCCTCTACCTCTCAAACCATCTTATTTCTCTGTCCTCTTTCTCTCAAATCATCTTATTTCTCTGTCCTCTACCTCTCAAACCATGTTATTTCTCTGTCCTCTACCTCTCAAACCAGCTTATTTCTCTGTCCTCTACCTCTCAAACCATCTTATTTCTCTATCCTCTACCTCTCAAACCAGCTTATCTCTCTGTCCTCTATCTCTCAAACCAGCTTATTTCTCTGTCCTCTACCTCTCAAACCAGCTTATTTCTCTGTCATCTACCTCTCAAACCAGCTTATATCTCTGACATTTACTACTCAAAACAGATTAATAGGTCCTCCAGCGATTTACTTCTCCGTGTGTATTCCGTCTCTCACTCTTTCTCTTTTACTTTGTATCTAACTCTCTTTACATTTTCTCTTTCATATCCCCCTTCTTTCATTGTGTCTCTCTCTTCCATTCTCTCCTCAAACTCTCCTTTTCCGTCACACTTCCTTGCCTCCTCCTTTCTCTCTCTCTCTCACTCTCTCTTTCTTTCTATCTTTCTCTTTCTTTCTCTTTCTCTCTTTCTAGCTCTCTTTCTAGCTCTCTTTTTAGCTCTCTTTCTCTCTCTCTCTCTGTCTCTCTCTCTCTCTATTTAAATTTCCCCATGACCTGTCCCAAGGATGACCCTCTCACTGTTGCTTGTATGGCATCTTTCCGTCTGCGGGAGACGATAGATTATCTTTATAGTTTGCTGCTCTTGGTGTGGCTGGTGAGACCAATCCTCGAATGGCAGTCTCTGTTACATTTCCCACACACGAATGCGGTGGAGCAGTATTTACCGGCCTTCCTCCTCGCTCTTTTTGCAGCTGTTTCCGCCCTGTTTTGATCCTCGGCATGTAGTGATCCTGCCTTCACGATGCCCCGCCATGAGAATCGATCCTCTGCCAACTCCTCCCAGTTTGAGATGTCGATGTTAGAGGACTTCATGTCTCTTTTGCATATGTCTAAGTATCTCAGACGAGGCCGTCCAACTGACCTTTTCCCTGTCGCCAGCTCGCTGTATAGCACGTCCTTTGGTATGCGACCAGATTGCATTCGCTTGACGTGTCCAAGCCAGCGGAGGCGTCTGTGGATTAACATGGCTGGGACGCTACACATGTTTGTTTGGGACAGGACATCGGTGTTGGGGACTTTGTCTTGCCATCTGTAATGAGGACAAAAAATTCCTGCCAGGGGTGGACTGGGGAGTTCAAGCGGCCCGGGAAAAAAAACAAAAAGCGGCCCTATCTTCATGACTTTTATTTTCCTTGTGCATTTTTTCCATCCACACCTGAGAGCCGAGGCCCCAAAGTCATGGGTCACTTTACAATTTACAATATACAATAACAAAAAAAAAAGATAAATCGCATATATAATTTTAAGTATCGATTAAATATCAAGAATGCGCCAATTTACGTTATAAATCATTATATTCGGACTCACTGTGATGGTGTTTGTAGTATAAGCAACTTCTTTAAGCTGGGTGCCATTGCGGCTACATGATCTATAATTGTGTCATTATTGAGTTCACTTAAAACATCGGTTTTTGTTGACATGAGCATAAAAGCTTCAAGGTGTGTAGAAGATAATGAGCTACGAAAGCGATTCTTAATGTATTTCAGTTTAGAGAAAGATCTCTCACAAGCTACTTGGGTAGACGACAGAGCCAATAAGAGTTTATATGCACTAAAGAGATGCTTGTATTTTTGCCCATAGAAACTGTATTAATTAGTACAGAGAAGCAGCAAACATGACATTTTTGGCAAGATTTGCATTTTGGAAGTTCCTCACTCTTATCCACAACTTGGTCGTCCCATAGTTCATGTGGCGAATCTTCACTGACGCTGTCCTCTACTGAATCATCCAACATTTGGAGAAGGTATTCGTCGGGGACAGAATTTTTAAATGTGTCCCATTTCTGCGCAAAGTCAGTTCTCTGCGATTAGTCGCTGTGGCCCATTTCATCGAATTTAACGAGAGTACTGCTAAGGCGCTGCATCGCTGATGTAGCCAAACCTTGTTGTTTAATATCCTCAAAGTTCTGTGGATCAAGACAGGCAATATCTGCGTATAAGGAATCGTGACTTTCAAATCGCTTTTCAATAGTTTTTACAATTTTTGTCCATGATGCAATTATGAACTTCAATGCGATATCTGTCCGCTGCATTATTTCCTACTACCTCGTGCATTCTTCTCTCATCAGACATCACTTTTGGTTTGTGTAAACGTTTCTCTACAAAATTTTCCTCAATGGCAATTTCAACATTTTCTTTTTCCAACGTGTTATTAGCCCAGGACACAAATCGTTTGGCAATGTCGAGAACACCATCGATATCTCTGGAAATATTTGTTTAACAACTTAACAGTACAATCTACATTACGGTATGCTTCCAGGGCATCCATTCCGGCGGTTTGTAAATAATTAGAAAACGATCCTGTGTGCTGGAATATTCTTAAGTATAGTTTTGCAACCGTTTCAAATTTGATAAACTTATCTAGTAAAGTTTGAGCTGTATCCCTGATTTTTGCATTGAATGCGTCCGATGATGTTAGTTCTTGTAACGTATAAATCAATTCAATGAACAATGATGAGTTTGGATCATCAAAATTTCCAAATTCTTTTTTTAACGCACTTTCTTTGGCCCACCATCGCGTTTCACCAATAATATTTAATCTTTGGTGTCTAGATTTCTGTTGGGGATCGACCCAAACATCCATTCTTTTATACCATTCTCTAAAGAACACCGCACATTCGTTAAGCAGTTGAAATATGCAAATTGAAGATGTCATGGTTTGAGTGGTCTCACTTATAACAAGATTCAATACATGTGCGTAGCACCAGACATGGATTTGATGAGGTGCGACGTCACTCAGCCATTTAGTAAACCCATTGTACTGTCCTTGTATATTGGCTGCCCCATCTGTAGCATTGCCGACACAATATTCAATATTTGTGTTACATTCAATGAGTTTCTCTTGAAATAGTTCAAACATACCTTTTCCAGTAGAAGATGTACAGTTTGCAACGCATATCCATCGCTCATGAACTTTATCTGTTACATATCTTATAATTATTGAACATTGGTCGTTCACACTTACATCCTGAGTTGTATCCAATTGAACTGAAAACATACCAGCAGATTTAATTTCCTCCGAAATGGTTTTCTTTATTATTGTTCTCATTGCATCAATGATATAATTCAATGTCGTCTTCGATATGAGGGTAATCAGATTTCCTCTCCCCTTATTCGCCAAATTAGATGCATGTCAATCATCACTGTTCTCAATAACTGTATCAAGATGTTTTTTTTAATTATTGGGTCAAATTTTGACAAGAGTAATAATATTTCCAAGAAATCTCCATGATCGATTGTATCGTCGTTTAATGTATAGGCAGCACATCATTTGTTGACCGATAACTAAGACCGCGTTTTCCAATCATTTTCAGAATCTCAATTACTCTTTCCAGCACTTGTCTCTTTTCTTGAACTTGTTGGTACCTTTTTTTTTATTTTGCTGAGAGAATAAAATGCTATCAATGTCTCTTTCACTTACAGACATTATATGAGCTTCCACACACTTCTCGTGATATTTGCTGTTTTCATGTTCCTCTATTCTTTGATGCACATGTTTCCAGGAATTCATTCCCGCTGCGAATGAGTTCATATCGTCAGTCTTGCCATATGCTAAGCATACTGTGCAAAACAAAGCTTTAGATTCTTTACAGTATGACACCCAATTCCTATTGATACCATTGCTTCTGAAAAATACCCGATGGTAGATCAGTTTCACTCGCACTTGTTTGTATTGGGTGAAATTTAACAAAAATGATTGTAAAGTATTCTGTCGAGGACGTTTGAAATAGTAACTGGTGTTTTGATCATCGATAACTGAAGTTTCTGAACTATCATTTTCAGGATTTAGATCTGCCACTGCCAGCGTTGTTTTCATAAATATTGTGTTGTCAGTTAACTCCGTAACATTTTCTAAATGTAAGGTGGGAATCAAATTTGTTGGCACTACTGAATGCTGATTGTTGTCATCGTTTTGATTTGTGTCGGGTTGTGTACTTGTAGATGGTGTTTGTTGAGAGACGGTGTCTTTAGTTTGAATTGGAGTGGCTTTAAATAAATCAACTAGATTTCGGCATTTAGCTCCATCTTTACCAAGAATTTTTACTTTCTTATCTCTTACTTTCTCCGCACCACCTTTACATTTACGCTTTGAATTTAGATCACTCATAACCGTACAATATTTTATTGAATTAATATTAATTATTATTAGCGAACAAATTAAAAAGAATTTTTATCAAAGCAAACTCAGCGGAAGTAGGATGGAAGATGTAAATTCTAACATGGCGGCCGCTGGCTGTACGGAGCTCTTTATTTACGTTAGAGTACGGCTGCTGGCTGTACGGAGCTCTTTATTTATGTAAGAGTATGGCTGCTGTTGGTTTGGACAGTTTTTAGACCGCCATTCTGGTAGTGGCCTCTAATATCACCGCGTATTAGTTATTAATTATGATTATATCACCGGTCCCGGCGGCCCATCGGGAATCTTCCCGGTGTCCCGGCGGCCCAGTCCACCCCCTGATTACTGCCTGGAGGAGAGTCACGTGACTGGTGAGTTAATGATGTTAAACAAATGACGCTACCTGACAATTGCGTCTTCGGTCTACACAAACACACATACACAAGCACTAAGCCAAACACTTATACAAACACCAAACCAAGCCATTATACAAACACAGTTACAAACACTAAACCTGAAGGCCAAACATTTACTCAAACACCTAGCCAAACAGTTACACAAACACACTGACAAGCACAAAGCCAAACAATTACACAAACACTAAACCAATTACACAAACACGCTTACAAACACTCAAATTACGCCATACGTAGCTGAGTAACACACACGACACGAGGGGAAAGGACAGACCGCGAAACACACAGTTCTAATTGGGACACTGGGATCGTGTTAAGTAGGTGGGGTAAAATCTTGCCAGATCCTCTCAGCCTACTGGTCACATCGACCGCCACATACCACTGACCATTGGTCAAGATATTTTGTCTTTCTTTTGTATTTGAAAGCAATACCCCCCCCCCAATCCCCGGCTGATCCCAGGGTCGTCGCCTGGGCCTCGGATATTCAAAGGTTCCAGAGTTTTGATGTGGAAAATTGGTAAATCTATCAACGTTAAATTTTAATGCATGGGGCCGCATCACAAAATAGTGGCATGGGGCCACATCACAAAATAGTGGCATGGGGCCGCATCACAAAATAGTGGCATGGGGCCACATCACAAAATAGTGGCATGGGGCCACATCACAAAATAGTGGCATGGGGCCACATCACAAAATAGTGGCATGGGGCCACATCACAAAATAGTGGCATGGGGCCACATCACAAAATAGTGGCATGGGGCCACATCACAAAATAGTGGCATGGGGCCACATCACAAAATAGTGGCATGGGGCCACATCACAAAATAGTGGCATGGGGCCACATCACAAAATAGTGGCATGGGGCCACATCACAAAATAGTGGCATGGGGCCACATCACAAAATAGTGGCATGGGGCCACATCACAAAATAGTGGCATGGGGCCACATCACAAAATAGTGGCATGGGGCCACATCACAAAATAGTGGCATGGGGCCACATCACAAAATAGTGGCATGGGGCCACATCACAAAATAGTGGCATGGGGCCACATCACAAAATAGTGGCATGGGGCCACATCACAAAATAGTGGCATGGGGCCACATCACAAAATAGTGGCATGGGGCCACATCACAAAATAGTGGCATGGGGCCACATCACAAAATAGTGGCATGGGGCCACATCACAAAATAGTGGCATGGGGCCACATCACAAAATAGTGGCATGGGGCCACATCACAAAATAGTGGCATGGGGCCACATCACAAAATAGTGGCATGGGGCCACATCACAAAATAGTGGCATGGGGCCACATCACAAAATAGTGGCATGGGGCCACATCACAAAATAGTGGCATGGGGCCACATCACAAAATAGTGGCATGGGGCCACATCACAAAATAGTGGCATGGGGCCACATCACAAAATAGTGGCATGGGGCCACATCACAAAATAGTGGCATGGGGCCACATCACAAAATAGTGGCATGGGGCCACATCACAAAATAGTGGCATGGGGCCACATCACAAAATAGTGGCATGGGGCCACATCACAAAATAGTGGCATGGGGCCGCATCACAAAATAGTGGCATGGGGCCGCATCACAAAATAGTGGCATGGGGCCGCATCACAAAATAGTGGCATGGGGCCGCATCACAAAATAGTGGCATGGGGCCGCATCACAAAATAGTGGCATGGGGCCGCATCACAAAATAGTGGCATGGGGCCGCATCACAAAATAGTGGCATGGGGCCGCATCACAAAATAGTGGCATTGGGGTGCAGAAAGCGGGTGTGGAGGGCGCGGCACTACAATGATCTGATTGTGATGTCGGTCCAATCTATTTTTCTGTCCAGCTCTGATGAGCATATTAATTAAGCAATAAATCTCATAAATCCTGGCTTATTCTAACTAAATAGTTCATTCTCTAATTCCACGTCTGATAAATCTTATTCATGCCTGGCATTATTACCATTTTTACTCAACTACAACAGACGCGACTGCTTTTAACTAATCATTACTGCCATTCAAAACACCTCTACCCTCCCCCCCCCCACCCAGGGTTAAAAAAAAACTGCCACAAGCTCCCAAATATTTAATTGGAGTCTACAATTTATAAAAATGATTCTCCACTCATAAAAAGTGTCCCCGACCGCTTCAATGAAACTTCTATGTCACAGTATGTCTGAGTATGTCTGAGTACGTCTAAGTATGTCTAAGTATGTCTGAGTATGTCACAGTATGTCTGAGTATGTCTGCACTTAAATTTTAATGAAAAAACATGTCGGGGCATTTCTGATACCCAATGGGCTTACGTTTCTAGACATGACCATGATACCCAATGTGCTTACGTTTCTAGATATGACCATGACACCCAATGGGCTTACGTTTCTAGACATGACCATGACACCCAATGGGCTTACGTTTCTAGACATGACCATGATACCCAATGTGCTTACGTTTCTAGATATGACCATGACACCCAATGGGCTTACATTTCTAGACATGACCATGACACCCAATGGGCTTACGTTTCTAGACATGACCATGACTCCCAATGTGCTTACGTTTCTAGACATGACCATGACACCCAATGGGCTTACGTTTCTAGACATGACCATGACATCCAATGGGCTTACGTTTCTAGACATGACCATGACACCCAAGGGGCTTACGTTTCTAGACATGACCATAACACCCAATGTGCTTACATTTCTAGAAATGACCATGATACCCAATGTGCTTACGTTTCTAGACATGACCATGACACCCAATGGGCTTACGTTTCTAGACATGACCATGACACCCAAAGGGCTTACATTTGTAGACATGACCATGACACCCAATGGGCTTACGTTTTTAGACATGACCATGACACCCAATGGGCTTACGTTTCTAGACATGACCATGACACCCAATGTACTTACATTTCTAGACATTACAATGACACCCAATGTGCTTACGTTTCTAGACATGACCATGACACCCAATGGGCTTACGTTTTTAGACATGACCATGACACCCAATGGGATTACGTTTCTAGATATGACACCCAATGTGCTTACGTTTCTAGACATGACCATGACACCCAATGGGCTTACGTTTTTAGACATGACCATGACACCCAATGGGATTACGTTTCTAGATATGACACCCAATGTGCTTACGTTTCTAGACATGACCATGACACCCAATGGGCTTATGTCTCTAGACATGACCATGACACCCAATGGGCTTATGTCTCTAGACATGACCATGACACCCAATGGGCTTATTTTTCTAGACATGACCATGACACCCAATGGGCTTACGTTTCTAGACATGACCATGACAACCACGTGACTTACATCAGTTTTCATTTAGAAAAAAAGAACACAGAAAAAGAAAGATTTAATTCAGTAAATTATTTAAAAAGCAGGACACTCCACTCCCCTTTTTTTTCCAACACCAACCCTCTATCTTGAACCCCCCCCCCCCTCACACCGTTTCACTTTCGCTTTCCACTGGGCATATTTATCCATATCCGTCTGATGGTGTGCTTGTCCTGTCAACAGTTGACGAGGTCAGAGGTCCCCTACCAATATTTACTTTTGCTGTCGTGGTTGCCGTGCCTTCCCTCAATTCCGTTCTTGACATGGATCTCTGGCTTGCTTTTTATTTATGCATTGTTTTTTTGTCCTAAATAAAGATTGAGAGAAAAATGGATTAAAAACAGGGTGGTTAGGGGGGGGGGGGCTTCTTACCAGTTAATACTGTGGAACAATGGAACACTGGGGCATTTCTCCACCAAAACATACGATATTTATTTTTTTGTCCTAAATAAAGATTGAGAGAAAAATGGATTAAAAACAGGGTGGTTGGGGGGGGGGGGGCTTCTTACCAGTTAATACTGTGGAACAATGGAACACTGGGGCATTTCTCCACCAAAACATACGAGATTTATCTGTGCACTGTAGTGCAAGAGTTATCTGTGCACTGTAGTGCAAGAGTTATCTATGCACTATGGCGCAAGAGTTATCTGTGCGCTGTGGTGCAAGAGTTATATGTGCACTGTGGTGCAAGAGTTTTATGTGCACTGTGGCACGAGAGTTATATGTGCACTGTAGTGCAAGAGTTATCTATGCACTGTGGTGCAAGAGTTATATATGCACTATGGCGCAAGAGTTATCTGTGCGCTGTGGTGCAAGAGTTATATGTGCACTGTGGTGTAAGAGTTATATGTGCACTGTGGCACGAGAGTTATATGTGCACTGTGGTGCAAGAGTTATCTATGCACTATGGTGCAAGAATTATCTGTGCACTGTGGCACAAGAGTTATCTGTGTGCTGTGGTGCAAGAGTTATCTGTGCACTGTGGCACAAGAGTTATCTGTGCACTGCGGTGCACGGAATTCGGCGCTTGACACTTTTATTCCACAGTATTAGGACAATGTAGGATGTGATATACGTTAATCCCCTTGATTTAACTCTTAACCATTTCACGTAAGTAGCCTACGTAAGTGTAAGCATATTACCATTTCACGTAAACATATCGAATAGAACAAGCATAGAATCTCTAGTAGAAAATATTATAGAATCTCTATTAGAACAAAGCTTAGATTCTCTATCTACAGTAAAACAAATAATAGAATCTCTAGTGAAACAAAGCATCGAATCTCCAGTAGAACAAAGCACAGAATCTCGAGTAGAACAAAGCACAGAATCTCAAGTAGAAAAAAGGATAGAATATCTAGTAGAACAAAGCATAGAATATCTATCTATAGTAGAACAAAGCATAGAGTCTCTAGGGGAACAAAGCATCGAATCTCTATTAGAATAAAGCATATAATCCCTAGTAGAACAAAGCTTAGATTCTCTATCTCTAGTAGAACAAAGCACATAATCTCTAGTAGAACAAAACATTTAATCTCGAGTAGAACAAAGCATCGAATCTCTAGTAGAACAAATCATAGAGTCTCTAGTAGAACAAAGCAACGAATCTCCAGTAGAACAAAGCTTAGATTCTCTATTTATAGTAGAACAAAGCATAGAATCTCTAGTAGCAAAAACCTTGGAATCTCAAACTATAATAGAACAAAGCACAAAATCTCTAGTAGAACAAAGCATCGAATCTCTATTAGAACAAAACACAAAATATCGAGTAGAACAAGGCATAGAATCTCTAGTACTTAAAGCACAGAATATTGAGTAGAACAAAGCACATCATCTCTAGTGGAACAAGCACAGACTCTCTTTTAGAACAAAGCACAGAATCTCGAGTTTAACAAAGTATAGAATCTCTAAATGAAGAAAGCATATAATCTCGAGTAGAGCAAAGCATATAATCCTAGTGGAACAAAGCATAGAATCCCTAGTGGAACAAAGCATAGATTCTAAAATGGAACAAAGCATATAATCTCTTGTAGAACAAAGCACAGAATCTCGAGCAGAAAAAAAGCATAGAATATCTAGTAGTACAAAGCAAAGAATATTGAACAGAACAAAGCATAGAATCTCTAGTAGAACAAAGCACAAAATATCTAGTAGAACAAAAACACATCATCTCTAGTGGACCAAGCACATAATCTCTTTTAGAACAAAGCACATTATCTAGAGTATAACAAAGCATAGATTCTCTAATAGAAAAAAAGCATATAATCTCGAGTAGAACAAAGCATATAATCCTAGTAGAACAAAGCAAAGAATCCCTAGTGGAACTAAGCTTAGAATCTCTAATGGAACAAAGCATAGAATCTCTAGTAGAACAAAGCGCATAATCTCAAGTAGAACAAAGCATATAATCCTAGTTGAACAAAGCATAGAAGCCCTAGTGGAACAAAGCATAGAATCTATAGTAGAACAAAGTATAGATTCTCTAGTAAAACAAAGCATTATAATCCCTAGTGGAACAAAGCATAGAATCTTGAGCAGAACAAAGCATAGAATCTCTAGTAAAGCAAAGCATATAATCCCTAGTAGAATAAAGCATAGAATCTCTAGTAGATCAAAGCACAGAATATCTAGTAGAAAAAACATATAGTCTCTAATGGAACAAAGCATAGAATCTCTAGTAGAACAAAGCATATAATCTATAGTAGAACAAAGCATAGAATCTCTAGTAAAACAAAGCAAAGAATCTCTAGTAGAACAAATCATAGATTCTCTATCTATAGTAAAACAAAGCATAGAATTTCTAGTGGAACAAATAATCGAATCTCTATTAGTACAAAGCACAGAATTTCTAATGGAGCAAAGCATAGAATCTCTAGTAGAACAAAGCATATAATTTTGAGTAGAACAAAGCATAGAATCTCTAGTAGAAAAACCATAGAATCTCTATTAGAACAAAGCATAAAGTCTGTAGTAGAACAAACCATAGAATCTCTAGTTGAACAAAGCATAGCAACTCTAGTAGAAAAAAGCATATAATCTCTAAGAAAACAAAGCATAGAGTCTCTATCTATAGTAGAACAAAGCATAGAATCTCTAGTAGAACAAAGCATAGCATCTCTAGTAGAACAAAGCATAGAATCTCGAGTATAACAAAGCATATAATCCCTAGTAGAACAGAGAATAGAATCTATAGTAGAACAAAATACAGAATATCTAGTAGAATAAAGCATTTAATCTTGAGTAGAAGAAATCATAGAATTGCTAGGAGAACAAAGCATATAATTTTGAGTAGAGCAAAGCATAGAATCTCTAGTAGAAAAACCATAGAATCTCTATTAGAACAAAGCATAAAGTCTGTAGTAGAACAAACCATAGAATCTCTAGTTGAACAAAGCATAGCAACTCTAGTAGAAAAAAGCATAGAATCTCTAAGAAAACAAAGCATAGAGTCTCTATCTATAGTAGCACAAAGCATATAGTATCTAGTAGAACAAAGCATAGCATCTCTAGTAGATCAAAGCATAGAATCTCTAATAAAAAAAGCATGGAAATTCTAGTGAACAAAGCAAAGAACATATAGTTGAACAAATCAATATACCAAACCACATAACCGCTCATAGCACAGGTCACATATCTTCCCCAGTGAATTAAGCTATTGTAAAGAAGCGTCTTAGTCAATGATGTCACCATTCTCGACGTGGTAGAAGGAAATGAAACATGACAAAGTAAGGGGAACACTAGGAACTTCATCTATTTAACGCGAAATACGTGTAACTATAAAATTATAAGAACAGCTACTATTTCACGTGAATATGTGTATCAAAAGGAACACGGGAAACTGCTCCTAAATCACATGAAATATGTGTATCAAAATGAACATTAAGAACTGCTCTTCATATGAAATATGTGTAACCAAAGGATCATTAGGAACTGGTTCTATTTTACGGAAATGTGTGTAACAAAATAAATATTAGGAACTTCTTCTATTTCACATGAAATACATGTAACTATAGGATCATAGGAACAGTTACTATTTCACATGAAATCTTTGTAACAAAAGGATCATTAGGAACGGCTTCTATTCCATATGAAATATCTTTAACAAAAGAATCATTAAGGAATGCTTCTATTTCATATGAAATATGTGTAACCAAAGAATTATTAGGAACTGGTTCTATTGTACGGAAGAATGTATCGCAAAAGAAAATCAGAGACTAGACGCTTCTACTGTTGAGAAATTTTAATACGCGCAGCTAATAGAACATCAAGAACTTGTTCTATATACTGAAATCTGTGTCACAAAAGAACAAAATGTAAAACCGCCATTTAAAAAGGAAAGATATTCACGAATATGTTACATTATTTTGACTTGTTTCAAATAGCTGAAACTGAAGAAAAAGTTGTGGTGTTGTGTGTAGATTTCCTTTGTTTTGGTGTGGTGTGTAGAGTTCCCCTGTGGTGGTTCGGTGTGTAGCGTTCCCTTGTAGTGGTTCGGTGTGTAGAGTTTCCCTCTAGTGGTTCGGTGTGTAGAGTTCCCCTGTGGTGGTTCGGCGTGTAGCGTTCCCTTTTGGAGGTTCGGTGTGTAGAGTTCCCGTGTGGTGGTTCGGTGTGTAGAGTTCCCCTGTAGTGGTTCGGTGTGTAGAGTTCCCCTGTGGTGGTGTGGTGTGTAGAGTTCCCCTGTGGTGGTTTGGTGTGTAGAGTTTCCCTGTAATGGTTCGGTGTGTAGAGTTCACCTGTGGTTGTTCGGTGTGTAGAGTTCCCTTTTGGTGGTGCGGTGTGTAGAGTTCCCTTGTGGTGGTTCGGTGTTTAGAGTTCCCCTGTAGTGGTTCGGTGTGTAGAGTTCCCTTGTGGTGGTTCGGTGTGTAGAGTTCCCCTGTGGTGGTTCGGTGTGTAGAGTTCCCCTGTAGTGGTTCGTTGTGTAGTGTTCCCTTTTGGTGGTTCGGTGTGTAGAGTTCCTTTGTAGTGGTGCGGTGTGTAGAGTTCCCTTGTGGTGGTGTAGTGTGTAGTTTTCCCCTGTAGTGGTTCGGTGTGTAGAGTCCCCTTTTGGTGGTGTGGTGTGTAGAGTTCCGCTGTGGTGATCTGGTGTGTAGAGTTCGCCTGTGGCGGTGTCGTGTGTAGAGTTCCCCTGAAGATGATCTTGAGTTCGCTTAGCTCTCAAACGCGCCTGTGGATTTATCCCGCTTGTGCACCAGTATTGCATTTACCATGGTGTGCATTCCTTGAGTCGATACGTCTGAGATTTTCATCCGAATTTAATTTTTGAATTCAATCATCACGTGATTTTATAAGCTAAGCGTTTGAGGCTATGTTGATGTGACGCCGTCGTTAAAGTAGACCAGGACTCAAGAAGCAGAAATGTGTACTGACTCCTCAGTTCTAGCCAAGTGACCGATAATCCAATTGTCGAGTTAAAAATCCGTTTTCTTAGTGGCGCACTTGAATTTGTAGTTGGTTTGTTTTGTTAAACTCGTGCGACAGAGCTGGACATGTATACTTATTGTGTATGCTTGTTAAAGTATGTTTGTTAAAGTATGTTTTAAAGTATGTTTGTTAACGTATGTTTTTAACGTATGTTTATTAACGTATGTTTGGTAAAGACTATCTCGCCTTACAAAAATATGTAAGCGTTGACTTCATTCGTTTGTATAATAAGTTATACACTGGGGGGGGGGGTAAGTTGATATCTACTTTGATATACCCTTTATAGAACGAGCTAGAACGGTAGTCGTTATACCCTTGGACAGAAACAGTTAGAGCGGAAGACTTTATACCCTTGATAGATCCAGTTAGAGCGGTAATCGTTATACCCTTTGATAGAAACAGAGCGGTAGTCGTTATACCCTTGATGGTACGAGCTAGAACGGTATTCGTTATACTCGTGATAGAACCAGTTAGAACGATATTCGTTATACCCGAGATAGAACCAGTTAGAACAGAAGTCATTATACCCGTGATAGAACCAGTTACAACAGAAGTCATTATACCCGTGATAGAACCAGTTAGAACAGAAGTCATTATACCCGTGATAGAACCAGTTAGAACAGAAGTCATTATACCCATGATAGAACCAATTAGAACAGAAGTCATTATACCCGTGATAGAACCAGTTAGAACAGAAGTCATTATACTCGTGATTGAACCAGTTAGAACAGAAGTCATTATACCCGTGATAGAACCAGTTAGAACAGAAGTCATTATACCCGTGATAGAACCAGTTAGAACAGAAGTCATTATACCCGTGATAGAACCTGTTAGAACGGTTCGTAGATCGGAGACTACACGGGACGCCATTATTGTGTGAACGGAATTGTTGGAGCCTTGACGCCACTCCTGACAGCACGATACGAGCTTGCAGACAGTCATGCTGTTGTCAAAATTGGCTTTCCAAAGAGAGGTTTACTTATTTTCAACTCCCTCTTACAAATAACGCTTATTTCCATCAACGGTGAATGACAAAATTATGTTTCTGGTGAAGTCGGATTGATAGGGTCATAGGTCACAGGGTCACATGTCATGAGCATTAACTTATTGAGGTATGACAGCATTGTTGAGGAGTTCTTTGACCTGGTTAAGCCGGTGAATCAAATGAGCCAGATCTTCCTAACTCTTAGCAAACGACTTATTGGTATTACTGGCAGATGATCCCACATAACCGATATGTATACCTTTTACTGCCAGATGATCCCACATAACTGATATTTGAGATAGAAAGTCTCCGCATGTGACCATGAGACACTAACAGGACCGCCACTCAGGCCTCAGGCTTCTATTTGCCCTATCTCTGCCTACATGTGACCATGAGACACTAACAGGACCGCCACTCAGGCCTCAGCCTTCTATTTGCCCGATCTCTGCCTGCATGTGACCATGAGACACTAACAGGACCGCCACTCAGGCCTCAGCCTTCTATTTGCCAGATCTCTGCCTACATGTGACCATGAGACACTAACAGGACCGCCACTCAGGCCTCAGCCTTCTATTTGCCAGATCTCTGCCTGCATGTGACCATGAGACACTAACAGGACCGCCACTCAGGCCTCAGCCTTCTATTTGCCAGATCTCTGCCTGCATGTGACCATGAGACACTAACAGGACCGCCACTCAGGCCTCAGCCTTCTATTTGCCAGATCTCTGCCTGCATGTGACCATGAGACACTAACAGGACCGCCACTCAGGCCTCAGCCTTCTATTTGCCAGATCTCTGCCTGCATGTGACCATGAGACACTAACAGGACCGCCACTCAGGCCTCAGCCTTCTATTTGCCAGATCTCTGCCTGCATGTGACCATGAGACACTAACAGGACCGCCACTCAGGCCTCAGCCTTCTATTTGCCAGATCTCTGCCTGCATGTGACCATGAGACACTAACAGGACCGCCACTCAGGCCTCAGCCTTCTATTTGCCAGATCTCTGCCTGCATGTGACCATGAGACACTAACAGGACCGCCACTCAGGCCTCAGCCTTCTATTTGCCAGATCTCTGCCTGCATGTGACCATGAGACACTAACAGGACCGCCACTCAGGCCTCAGCCTTCTATTTGCCAGATCTCTGCCTGCATGTGACCATGAGACACTAACAGGACCGCCACTCAGGCCTCAGCCTTCTATTTGCCAGATCTCTGCCTGCATGTGACCATGAGACACTAACAGGACCGCCACTCAGGCCTCAGCCTTCTATTTGCCAGATCTCTGCCTGCATGTGACCATGAGACACTAACAGGACCGCCACTCAGGCCTCAGCCTTCTATTTGCCAGATCTCTGCCTGCATGTGACCATGAGACACTAACAGGACCGCCACTCAGGCCTCAGCCTTCTATTTGCCAGATCTCTGCCTACATTTGACCTACATAAAAACGAACACTTTGGAAGATCCTTACTTTTGAATATCAGTTTTATGCATAAGAATACGCACAACATTCGGAGATTTCTTGTTATACGTGTGTAGAGCTAACGTGTACAGAGCTAACGTGTACAAGAATCGATTAAAATTGTGTATTACGATAAACACACACACACACACACACAGAAAATGACAAAACGGCCAACCCCGCTTTTCCCAGTCACCCCCCCCCCTTCTTTCCCAAAACCAACGAATTTTTTTTAAGTTGATTCTAAAGTACTATGAGTGTGTTGATCAGTAAATTTGATTCTATTTTACTAAAGTTTTCAAGTATATTAAGGTGTTCATCTGCTATGCGCGAGAGTAACCAATAATGAAATTAATTTTGACCTGTACTTAAGGGTGTTCGGGATGGGAGGGTTGGGGGGGGGGCGAAAAACAGAATATCAAGATGACTCGCATTTTTTATAAGCCATTTTTCATCGTAGTGGTGCGAAAAATAGGTTTGATACAAAGAAAGATGTGCGAAAAATAGGTTTGATACAAAGAAAGGTGTGCAGGAAATGAGTTTGATACAAAGAAAGGTGTGCGTGAAATAGGTTCGATACAAAGAAAGGTGTGCGTGAAATAGGTTCGATACAAAGAAAGGTGTGCAAGAAATAGGTTTGATACCAAGAAAGGTGTGCAGGAAATTAAAAAAAAAAAATAAAGCGAAGCTGCAAAAACAGTTTAAGAACCGCTATTTTAGGGACTATGAACTGTCCATTTCTAACATCTGGGTACACTTCTATTCAGACAAGAACTAGGGGGGGGGGGGCCTTTGG
>CAXITT010000859.1:85568-99433 GCA_964033795.1 Lymnaea stagnalis
TGCAGTGGTCAAGTTACATAGATACTCTGCACAATGAGACATGTTGTTATTGAACTAATTGCAGTGGTCAAGTTACATAGATACTCTGCACAATGAGACATGTTGTTATTGAACTAATTGCAGTGGTCAAGTTACATAGACACTCTGCACAATGAGACATGTGGTTATTGAACTAATTGCAGTGGTCAAGTTACATAGATACTCTGCACAATGAGACATGTTGTTATTGAACTAACTGCAGTGGTCAAGTTACATAGATACTCTGCACAATGAGACATGTTGTTATTGAACTAATTGCAGTGGTCAAGTTACATAGACACTCTGCACAATGAGACATGTGGTTATTGAACTAATTGCAGTGGTCAAGTTACATAGACACCCTGCACAATGAGACATGTGGTTATTGAACTAACTGCAGTGTTCAAGTTACATAGACACCTTGCACAATGAGACATGTGGTTATTGAACTAACTGCAGTGGTCAAGTTACATAGACACCCTGCACAATGAGACATGTGGTTATTGAACTAACTGCAGTGTTCAAGTTACATATACACCTTGCACAATGAGGCATGTGGTTATTGAACTAACTGCAGTGGTCAAGTTACATAGACACTCTGCACAATGAGACATGTGGTTATTGAACTAACTGCAGTGGTCAAGTTACATAGACACCCTGCACAATGAGACATGTGGTTATTGAACTAACTGCAGTGGTCAAGTTACATAGACACCCTGCACAATGAGACATGTGGTTATTGAACTAACTGCAGTGGTCAAGTTACATAGACACCTTGCACAATGAGACATGTGGTTATTGAACTAACTGCAGTGGTCAAGTTACGTAGACACCTTGCACAATGAGACATGTGGTTATTGAACTAACTGCAGTGGTCAGGTTACATAGACACCTTGCACAATGAGACATGGGGTTATTGAACTAAGTGCAGTGGTCAAGTTACATAGACACCCTGCACAATGAGACATGTGGTTATTGAACTAACTGCAGTGGTCAAGTTACGTAGACACCTTGCACAATGAGACATGTGGTTATTGAACTAAGTGCAGTGGTCAAGTTACGTAGACACTCTGCACAATGAGACATGATGTTATTGAACCAATTGCAGTGGTCAAGTTACATAGACACTCTGCACAATGAGTCATGTGGTTATTGAACTAACTGCAGTGGTCAAGTTACATAGACACCTAGCACAATGAGACACGTGGTTTTTAACACACTTATGTTGTCCAGTACTTAAGCGTCATCGAGCCGGTCAATAGGGCATACCATTTATAAAGCAACTTGTAAAAAAGAACAATGTGTGAATAATTATCTTTCTTTTTAAATACTGTTATCGATATCAACGTTTTTTTCAAATGTTGTAATACTAAGCTGACCAAGTTTGGAAGTGAGGGTTGAAATGAAATGATTGGCTGAATGTGGTGGTGGCGGTGTATGATTGTAATCGGTGTTTGTGAATTTCCAGTACTAAGTTGAACAAGTTCTTAAGTAAGGGTTGAAATGTAACGATGGGCTGAATGTTATGGTGAATGTTGATGATGCGACGGGTGTTGGTGTTGGTTAGAAAAAGTTGAGACCGTAAGCTTGACCAAGGCAACGTCTATTAGGTCAAACCCTTGATAGAGTTCACAAACACTCGTGGGCCCCACGCTCAGGCGAGTTGTTATAGGTTTGAGGAGGAGGGGAGATCGCAGTTCTGGGCGAAGACTGTCAAGTTTGTCCGTCTCTAGAAAAGATGGTCAAATCACCGTAGCCAATCATGACACGTATAAAATTGACACGCCTTTTGGTGTCAAATAATTGTTCTTTTCAACTCTGATGTTGGTTTTTGACATGGGAGAAGGGACAGCTCGGGGTGGAGCAGAACAGTCTTTGTCTGTAAATGAAGTGGTTGGTGACCACATGACTACTGAACCGTGCAGGTCAGACACAAGAAGAGAGAGAAAGAGAAAAAAAAAAAAGGGGGGGGGGGGGGTGAGTTAAGTGGATCATATAACCTCCACGATTTTTTTAAGACAAGGAAATGAAAGAAAAACTCCGCCAACTTATTTGTAAACATTGACGGGACAATGCGCTACTGTCCACACAAGCTCAGATGTTGACATTGACGGGACGATGCACGACTGTCCACACAAGCTCAGATGTTGACTTTTTTTTTCTTTCTCTTTTTCACTTTTGCATTATTAAAGATTTTTCTAAATCGACCAGCAAACGGGGCCATCGGAAAACACATATTTATAAAGTAGCAACGAAAATAAGTGTATGGTTGGTGGGGTCACCCTCAACATGAGGAATTGAATTAAATGGTCACGCCATGAATTTGAAATAAAATAAAATATTAAACACAGGAACTGAACATTTAAAGTGCAATTTAACAATGTTACTTTTCAATTATTAAATGTATCCATTCTTCGAAAAAGTCTTTTCACCGCTCTTCAAATGTATCAAGAAGTTAACGTTTCACGACAGAGTACACCAACAAGCCCCCCCCCCCCCAATGGGTATGGCGACTCCGCCTATCAGTTCACGACAGACCAACTACTTGGTAGCCGAGTACACCAACAAGCCCCCCAATGGGTATGGCGACTCCGCCTATCAGTTCACGACAGACCAACTACTTGGTAGCCGAGTACACCAACAAGCCCCCCAATGGGAATGGCGACTCCGCCTATCAGCTTGAGGATGAATGAGTGGCCCAACTCGAATGGAGCAGCCGATGCCGTAGATACGACACACGGTAGAACTGGGTCCAAAATTTGAACAGCCCTACAAAACAAAGTGTTTGGGAAAAAATCCTTTATAAAATGTAATATGGAGCAATGGTTGGGGGGGGGGGTGAACATTTGACAAAGCCTGCATAAACGGAAAGCTCTATAATATCTATACTAATTAAAGGCAAAGCCCTCGCGCACTCACTGACTGACTCACTCACTGATCACTAATTCTCCAACTTCCCCTGTAGATAGAAGCCTGAAATCTGTCACACTTATTCCTTACAGCCTACTTATAAAAGTTAAGTAGGTTTCATTTCAAAACTATATACCGTTTAGGGCCGGGGGCCCAAAATGTAATTTTTTTCCTTCATGAGCTGTAGAAATAAAATGATCAACAAATACTGCTACATGAATAGATGGATCTCGACCAAACTTAATAAACATACATTTGATTATCCATATTCGAATACCGAAGGATACTTAATACATAATATCCATCCCTCTGGGGCCGGGGGCCCATTTCATTTTTCCTTATATGAGCTATATTAATATCAATAGGCTTAGTACTCCTACATAAATAGATGGATCTTGATCAAACTTAGTACACATACTCTTGATTATCCATATTCAAATACCGAAGAGTACTGAACTCATAATATCCATCCCTCTGGGGCCGGGGGCCTAATGTCATTTTTCCTATTATAAGTTATATAAATATCAACAGGGCTAGACAACACCTTAGGTTCTATGTAAATAGAAGGATCTAGGCCTAGCTTTGTAGCAATACTCTTCTTAGTCCGTATTAAAATATCGGTGGATTTAAAACTAATAAAATCCAATCCATTCGGGGCAGATCTAGAATTTTCTAGAAACTTTGATAGTTTAAAAAAGTTTTATATATGAAATTTTTAACCAATTTTAATAGGACAAATTTTAAATCTATAATTTATCTGAATGATTTTATAGCCCCCCCCCCCTTCTTTCTCAGAATAACTAAAATGGTACTTATTAAATAGGCCCCATACGGGGCCCCTATATCAATTTAAACGTACTATAGTCTATAGCTATAGTAGTACAATTTAGTTTTATAATATTTTGCATTCGAGACATAATTAAGTAGAAAGTAATTTGTTACACGTTTCATGGAGGACATTACATTTAATCTAGAATGTTCTATATTGTTCTACGGGGATATATAATTATATCTAAAAGCTTATTCGAGCAAAATCGCACTGAGAACGATCCCATAGAGAAACAGGATCTTAATGGGACCCTCGGTTACGCGATCCCATCGGGAAACAGGATACCATCGAGATCCCATCGTGTAACGGGATCAAACCGGGATCAGTGTCCTATCAGGAAAAGGGATAACATCGGAAAAGAGTGCCCTTAGTTGGAACGGAATCCCACAGTGAACGGTATCCTAACGGGATCGGTAGCCCATCCGGATCCACTGAGATCGGGATCGAACTGGGATCAAAACAAGACACCGACGGGATCGGGATCCCAACGGGATCTAGATTCCCCCTGGATCCGGAGCCACAAGAAAATAGAATACCACCGGGACGGGATCACACCGGGTAAAGGCATTGCGCCGGGATCGGGTTCAGAATGGGATTGGGGACTCATTAGAATTGGGTTCTTACCAGGATTGGGGTCCCAAGGACAGACCCTACAAAAAGTTGGCATTGATTTGAGGCAGGATTGATTGTCGCCAGGGAATGCATTTGTATAGTCTCCGGAATATGTGGAGACTTGATCATTTCTTACCTTGTTTTCTTTCAAAAAGGCTCTCCGCTGCGAAGTGCCGGTAGTTTGCTAGTGTATCATAATTTGTCCCGTCCCCCCCCCCCCCAAGGCACACATACACACATTTTTTCACGCTCATGACTTATATTAATAATTTAATGATCCAAAAACTTTTAATTTTTTCTTTCACAAAGGCTCTCCGCTGCGAAGTGCCGGTAGTTTGTTAGTGTATCATAATTTGTCCCGTCCCCCCCCCCCCCAAGGCACACATACACACATTTTTTCACGCTCATGAACTATATTAATAATCTAATGATCCACAAACTTTTACACCGCAGATTTATTTCCCCAAATATTTCACAGACGCAGTTATCGGGAATTTAATTTCGTGATATCGTTGTCATCATGTTTCCTTCATCTTCCCCTTGAAAAACAATTTTAAAAAAACAACTGATTTTTAGTGGTTGGAGTTGTGGGTGACGCTAACAATTTGAAAGAATGTGTTTCAACGATTTTTTTTCAAATAGCACCAAAAAACAAAACAATTCATGTCAAGTTTCATAATGAAGGAAGTCATTTCATTTTAGGGACTCACCTTCAATATAGGTACTGAATGTGGCTTACACCAAATGTTTCATGTCGTCTTGGAAAATGGTGTCAATGATGAATGTGAAGAATTTTTAAAAAAAAAATTATTTGCAAAATTTAATGAATATTTTAAGAAGAATCCACCGAAGACCGGGATTTCAAAACTTGACTTTCTTGCTGTCTGCTGCCCTATCGTTCAATGTGTGAATCGGTGAACTAAGGTTTGGGGGATAGTTTGATGTGTGAATTGGTGAACTAAAGTTTGGGGGATTGTTTGATGTGTGGTTTGGTGAACTAAGGTTTGGGGGATAGTTTGATGTGTGATTTGGTGAACTAAGGTTTGGGGGATACTTTGATGTGTGAATTGGTGAACTAAGGTTTGGGGGATAGTTTGGTGTGTGAATTGGTGAACTAAGGTTTGGGGGATAGTTTGATGTGTGAATTGGTGAACTAAGGTTTGGGGGATAGTTTGATGTGTGAATTGGTGAACTAAGGTGTGGGGGTTAGTTTGATGTGTGAATTGGTGAAATAAGGTTTGGGGGATAGTTTGATGTGTGAATTGGTGAACTAAGGTTTGGTGGATAGTATGATGTGTGAATTGGTAAACTAAGATTTGGGGGATAGCTTGATGTGTGAATTAGTGAACTAAGGTTTGGGGGATAGTTTGATGTGTGAATTGGTGAAATAAGGTTTGGGGGGGTAGCTTGATGTGGGAATTAGTGAACTAATTTTTGGGGGATAGTTTGGTGTGTGAATTGGTGAACTAAGGATTGGGGGATTGTTTGATGTGTGAATTGGTGAACTAAGGTTTGGGGGATACTTTGATGTGTGAATTGGTGAACTAAGGTTTGGGGGACAGTTTGATGTGTGAATTGGTGAACTAAGGTTTTGTGGGATTGTTTGATGTGTGAATTACTGAACTAAGGTTTTGGGGGTAGTTTGATATGTTAATTAGTGAACTAAGGTTTGGGGGATTGTTTGATGTGTGAATTGGTGAACTAAGTTTTGGGGGATTGTTTGATGTGTGAATTACTGAACTAAGGTTTGGGGATAGTTTGATGTGTGAATTGGTGAACTAAGGTTTGGGGGATAGTTTGATGTGTGAATTAGTGAACAAAGGTTTGGGGGATAGTTTGATATGTGAATTAGTGAACTAAGGTTTTGTGGGATTGTTTGATGTGTGAATTAGTGAACTAAGGTTCATGTGATGATTGTCATACTGTTGCTTTGCGTGTCATGTGATGATTGTCATACTGATGCTTTGCGTGTCATGTGATGATTGTCATACTGTTGCTTTGTGTGTCATGTGATGATTGTCATACTGATGCTTTGTGTGTCATGTGATGATTGTCATACTGATGCTTTGCGTGTCACAGTGATGATTGTCATACTGTTGCTTTGTGTGTCATGTGATGATTGTCATACTGTTGCTTTGTGTGTCATGTGATGATTGTCATACTGATGCTTTGCGTGTCATGTGATGATTGTCATACTGTTGCTTTGTGTGTCATGTGATGATTGTCATACTGATGCTTTGCGTGTCATGCGATGATTGTCATACTGATGCTTTGTGTGTCACGCGATGATTGTCATACTGATGCTTTGCGTGTCATGTGATGATTGTCATACTGATGCCTTGTGTGTCACGTGATGATTGTCATACTGATGCTTTGCGTGTCAGAAGGCCTATTTTTAAAAGACCGATAGTTGGGGTGTAGGACTGCCCGTAGGCTACTGGTTAGAGACTAGCAGCCAGGGTTTATGACTGTCTGAAGGCCTATTGTTAAAAGGCCAGCAGGCAGGGTGTATGACTGTCTGTAGGCCTATTGTTGAAAGGCCGCCAGGTATGGTGTAGGACTACCTGCTTGACTATTGTTAAAAGGCCAGCATGAAGGGTTTAGGACTGTCTGTAGGGACTGTTAATAAAATGCTGGCCGGAAGTGTGTAGGACTGCCTGTAGGACTATTGTTGAAAGGCTGCCAGGTATGGTGTAGGACTGCCTGCTTGACTATTGTTAAAAGGCCAGCATGTAGGGTTTAGGACTGTCTGTAAGGACTGTTAATAAAATGCCGGCAGGAAGTGTGTAGGACTGCCTGTAGGTCTATTGTTTAAAGGCCGGCAGGAAGTGTGTAGGACTGCCTGTAGGACTATTGTTTAAAGGCTGGCAGGAAGTGTGTAGGACTGCCTGTAGGACTATTGGTTAAAGGCCGGCAGGAAGTGTGTAGGACTGCCTGTAGGACTATTGTTTAAAGGCCGGCAGGAAGTGTGTAGGACTGCCTGTAGGACTATTGTTGAAAGGCCGGTAGGAAGTGTGTAGGACTGCCTGTAGGACTATTGTTTAAAGGCCGGCAGGAAGTGTGTAGGACTGCCTGTAGGACTATTGTTGAAAGGCCGGTAGGAAGTGTGTAGGACTGCCTGTAGGACTATTGTTTAAAGGCCAGAAGGTAGGGTCAACGCCGGCCTTTATAGTGTGCGACCTATGCCCTCGCACAGGGCGCCATGGCCATAAAAGCGCCTGGGGCGCCCAGTTAATATTTAAATGCCATTATTTATAGTGAAGTGTGAGCCTCGGGTCCGAAATCGAGAAACAGTACTCAAAATTTTAAGAAGTTTTCATGCGATGAAAGTTACATTCTTAATTTGGATACTAACACTGTGGTTGGGACCAACCGAAAGGGCCTAGAAATTAATTTATTATACCGTATTTCCGTATTAATATGGTAGATGAATTTGAAAAGTTTCTTTTTTAAACTAACCAGGGGTCTATTACTTTGGAAAGACGTGTGGAGCTCACCCAAGATCTCCATAACAGCATAACAATGTATAACTTAGTTGTTGTTTTTAAAGCACAACAACGCAGTACACATGCGTTTCTTGGGAACTCGAGCCCCGAAGGTAACCGTAGTATAATGCAGTATTTGGGGCAAGGGGGGGGGGGGTGAGGTGTGTTCTGACAAACACAGCTTAATATTATGTTTAAATAGTCTAGATCCGTCTGTCTCTATAACAGAGTTGTTGGATGAACCTCCCAAATACGACTATGGTCGCAAGACTACGGGTCGCCATCCAGACTTTACTCCGCTTATAGACGCATTGAAAACGAGTGAGCTTTCGCCCATATTGGGAATGCTGTCCAAGTCTTGTGGCGCTCGCTGTGGCAGCTGGTAGAGTCGTACTACCGTCAATTCTCGTGGCGCTCGCTGTAGCAGCTGGTAGAGTCGTACTGCCGTCAAGTCTTGTGGCGCTCGCTGTAGCAGCTGGTAGAGTCGTACTGCCGTCAAGTCTTGTGGCACTCGCTGTAGCAGCTGGTAGAGTCGTACTACCGTCAAGTCTTGTGGCACTCGCTGTAGCAGCTGGTAGAGTCGTACTACCGTCAAGTCTTGTGGCACTCGCTGTAGCAGCTGGTAGAGTCGTACTGCCGTCAAGTCTTGTGGCACTCGCTGTCGCAGCTGGTAGAGTCGTACTGCCGTCAAGTCTTGTGGCACTCGCTGTAGCAGCTGGCAGAGTCGTACTGCCGTCAAGTCTTGTGGCACTCGCTGTCGCAGCTGGCAGAGTCGTACTGCCGTCAAGTCTTGTGGCACTCGCTGTCGCAGCTGGTAGAGTCGTACTGCCGCTGATGAAAATGCCCGCAACGTACCTGAACCCTGTTATATCCCTTGCTGCCGGGGGGGGGGGACAGTGCCAGTTGGTTTATTGTTGGACACATTTTTGCTCTTGACTTGGCTTCCCGGGGGGGGGGATCTGCCCCCCACCCGGAGATATAGCTGAAAGAAACCCTGTTGCTGCCTTGACCACATCACGTACGTGGATTGTCATGAACATGGAGGATTGTATTAATCATTGGTGAACATAAAGAGTAGATGACGTGTTTGTTTGTTTCTTGTTGCTGTTGTTTTTTTGTGTTTTTTTTGTGTTGGGGTTAATTTAGTACAGACACTCTAATTAAGTTGTTTTGTTTTGTTTTTAAAGTGCTTGTCTTGACAAAGTGAAACTTAAATAAAAGATTATTTAGACTATGTATTCAAACATAATCAATGCTATACATTCTTAGTGTCTCTTTGTTGTCCACAATGCTCTCTTAAACAGCTGCTGGCTGCTAAGTAAATGGTTTTGTATTAATATTATTTATAACTATAACAGAAACTTGACATTGAAGCAGTGAACATTGAAAACAAATTTTCTTAGACGAATTCAAGATCACCCAAGATATATGTTGCTTCTTTTTTCCCCCCTTTTATTTATTAATAATAATATCAAGAAATATGCGTGGATTTTTTTAATGTTGCTTTTTAATGAGATTTTTTTTTTAAATTTCTTTAGAAGTCATAAGAAATTATTTTTTTTATTGAAATCGTATCTATCCAATTATTTTGTTTGATTTTCAGTTGTGGTCATCCTGGTACCTGCTATTCTGTGGGCTTTGAAGTGACACACCTGCTATGCCCCTGTCTCCAGTTGCGGTGAAATCTGCACGCATGCGCACTCTTCAGCTGAGCAAGCTTGTCGTGAAGCTAACATTGCCTGCTCATACATCCTGAGTCTCGTTGCGGGTATTCCCATAAACATCGGTGGCTTCCTCGGGTTTTTTTTTTATAGCAAACATGATTCAGATTCTTAGACTTTCATCAAGCAAACATGAATAATATTTGTTTAAATACCTGTTTTGTTAACTTAAATAGAGGCCCATTTTATTTATTTCCATCATGGGCCTATTGGATGAACGATGATTTGTTTTAATCTGGATCAACTTCTTTGCACTTTACCTCCGTATCTACCTTTGCCAGTCGAAGGATAACTTTTCGGACAAGGCACTTAAGTTTATTCGACTATTTCAGTTCTTGTCCGAGTGACAATGGCAAAAGACCAAACTTAATCTTACATACCATCCTCATAATCTCCTAGCCGAATATGTTTACCTTAAAAACCATGCCATTCTCCTCGCTGACCCCGACAACCATGACATTTTCCCAATAAGTTAACATCATCATCAGTGGCGCTACAGCCCATGTAGGACCCTGGCCTACTCCACCACATCCTTCCATTCGGACATTTTCATCAGTGGCGCTACAGCACATGTAGGACCCTGGCCTGCTCCACCACATCCTTCCATTCGGACATCATCATCAGTGGCGCTACAGCCCATGTAGGACCCTGGCCTGCTCCACCACATCCTTCCATTCGGACATCATCATCAGTGGCGCTACAGCCCATGTAGGACCCTGGCCTGCTCCACCACATCCTTCCATTCGGACATCATCATCAGTGGCGCTGCAGCCCATGTAGGACCCTGGCCTGCTCCACCACATCCTTCCATTCGGACATCATCATCAGTGGCGCTGCAGCCCATGTAGGGCACTGGCCTGTTCCACCACATCCTTCCATTCGGATATCATCATCAGTGGCGCTACAGCCCATGTAGGGCCCTGGCCTGCTCCACCACATCCTTCCATTAGCTTGGAATAATAAGTGTTCCAATAAGTGATCATTTATGTCATTTTAATGTTAAATACAATTCGAAAAAATAATTGTTGTGGTGCTGGCAGACTTCAAAATACCAAAGTCTTTAGTGTGCTAAGAAATGTATATTAGTACTGAAATAATGCGGTCGAGACGATATGGTAGCTACTGGTGTGGAAGTGTTGGTTTAAACTTGTTTTGTTATCTCTAAAACTTGTCAGTTGTGTCCTGGGCCCGGACAACTAGGAAGTATATTGCAGCGCTGCGACAAACGGCATGAGGCGATTAAACCAATGCTGCGACTATTGGTACCCGGGTACCAGAAGTGAGAGGTTGGGATTAAAAAACTGTTTAAAACGATACGATGTAGTAGTATGATAATTTTTGTATTAAATTAAATTTTTTTGTCATTGTAATTTTACAGATTCATAGTTTTATTATTTTTATTTTGTACTTTTTATTTTTTTTTTTTGCTTTGTTAAAAGTCCTTAGTATTTTTTTTTCAATTTTCTTTAATTTTTAGCCATATTCGTAGATCAAGGCTTTTATTGAAGTCTAGTAGTCAAGATAAAAAGAGATACATTTATTTTCATTAGAATTTAAGAAAAGTAATAATAATAATGTAATTATTTTAAGATTAAATCCTTCATTAATTTAGATTTATCTGTATTATTTTAGTTAAAAGTAAAAGATTTAATTACACAGTACTTTATGGAATAATTGGGTATTCTAAATTAAAATTTCATTCAAAATGAATTAAATTCCACTATTCCTCTAAAGAGAGCTTGGCTTAATCAGAACAAAACCTCACCTTTTCGCTGGCCCTGGGAGCAATACACCTGAACACTGATAACTCATTCGTAACTCAAATCTCCTCTCAATAATCTTTCTCATACTTGACTTAATTCACCAGATAGCTGGAATTAACATTTTGGAGGATGCAATTGCATAAAGCATGAGAAATGGACTTGTTATTTTGGAGAGATAGTCTCTTTTTTCAACCTTACCTGGCTACTGGGTGTAAAACACAGGCATATGATTGAACAATTTAATAATAATAAAAAAAAACCTAAGTGAAAGTGGCTTGTAAACATTTTTGTTTAGTTTGTTATTTGAGTTTGTGGACCAGTAATCCATAAAAATGAAATAAATTAGGGGCCAGTATGGAGTAGGCAACCAATAATTAAAAGTAACAGATTTCATTTTAAATTGTTTAAATTGCTACAAATTTTTTTTTTAAAGTTCTTATAAAACTACTGTTGCTAATGAACATGATAATATAAAATATTTTTAATTAAAATGGTTTGTAAAAAAAAAAAAATCGATCCCATAAAGGGAATTGATCCTCAAAACACTAATTCCTCAAGCAGCCACTCTACCAATAGACCACACAAAATCTTAATTAATCAAAGCATATCTTAAAAACCAGGCGTATGCGATATTTTTGCCGTCACATGATCAACTGAAAATGTACCCCACGTGATCAGTCGGGAATAGGACCCGGCTCCGCGAAATGAGAGGTTGGGATTAAAAATTAAAATAAAATATTTTTGTTAGGTTGTAAGACTAAATTTGGTATCAAATGAAGGATAATTCAATGCCTACCTATATGTTTGTAAACTTATTTCTTCAGTTTAACTAAAATAAACCACAACAAATGACATCCGAATAGCTTGAGTCTAATTGTAATGGGACCCGGGTCCGAATAGCGGCAATGGGTTTCCGGTTCCATTTTGACTAAATTCTATTCAGATGCCATTTGTGGTATTATTTTTTTTTAATAAACCCAAACTCTCAACGGGTCCGAATAGCCGCATCCTTTTTAAATACGGTACATTAAATTTAAAGTCAAAACTGATCTTCATTTGCCCTATTTATTTAGGTCTGAAAAATTCTTACTCACAAGGACAGTCGGTAACAATCTTAAAATTTATTGAAATAATAACTACATTTAAAAACAATTTATCAGCTCAACACAACTAGGGTCGTTTTTTATATTATATATATATATATATATATATATTTACTAAACAAGGAACAATGCTAAAATGTAAATAATGTTGCGCAATATGAAAATGAACACAAGTGATATATGAATACATGAAGAGTCCAATAGCAAACCCTGCTAAGTCACTTTCGATTGATTTTGAGAAAAACACATTTTTCTAAAACACAATGATGCGCTAATCCTAGGATTCTGGTTTTTGTTCCAGTTGTAAGATTAGCTGTAAATGATATATTTTTTAACATAAAATATAGTTAAATGGGCATTTTTACATTTATAATGCATTATAAAGTTATTACTTAGCAGGTTTTGAAAATGGTTTACATACTTAGCAGCTTTTGAACAAGTTTAAAAACATACTTAGCAGCTTTTGAAAGAGGTTTAAAATACTTATGAGGATTTGAAAATGGTCTAAATCACTTCGAAAGTTTGACAGCCCACAACAAATTTAAAAGATATAGAGGGGGGTGCTCTTTTACATTTTCTTGAAAGTGAATGCTAATGCACCTTAACAGAATTTTGAAAGTCTATCGTATTTTTGGCTGCATCTATAGGTACCCGGCTACCTATAATCGCCAATGACTATTCGCACCCGGAGTGGCTATGTACAGATTTAATAGCTTCGGAGCTGGGTATGATAACAATAATAGTATGAGAATTATTTTTTTTTCAAATTGTTTTTCTCCTTGTTATTTCATAGATTCATAGTTTTATTTTTTTTAGTTGTTTTTTTATTTTTGGTTTATTAATTTCTCTTAGGACGGGTAGATTTATTTTCTTTTTTAGTTTAAGCCATTTTCGTAGATCATTTTTTTTTAAAATCTAGTAATGAAGATGATTTAGATACATTGATTGTTTTCATTTGAATTTTAGAAAAGTAATAATATTAATTTAATTATTAAAATTAAATCCTTTATTTAAGATTATTTATGTGTATTGTTTAAGTTAAAAGATTTAATCACACAGTACTTTATGAATTAATTAGGTATTCTAAATAATGAAAATTTCATTCATAATGAATTAATTTTAACTATTCCTCTAGAAAGCTTGGCTTAATCAGAACAGATTCACCAGTTTTAAACTTTTTCCTTGGCACAAAAATCTGCCCAAGAAATATAATAAAAATGGTTATTTACACAATTTTGTAAAAATAATTTTCAGCACATTAAAAACATTTATAGACTATATTTATAAAAGTAGTTGAAATCTTTCGGAACCAATCATTGTGAATTTGCAGTGAAAATAAATTTACAAGAACAAGTCAAGCATGACGATTATCTCAGCAAGGCCTTTTCAAACCCAGTTGTTGGGTTCAGCTGTCTATGTTCTAT
>CAXITT010000859.1:105127-129291 GCA_964033795.1 Lymnaea stagnalis
TGTATTAATGAAAGCCATGGAGATGACCAAACTGGACTTTAAAAATTTCACATGAAGATGTCAGAACTAGACATTGAAAACTTCACATGCAGATGACCAAGATGGACATTGAAAACTTCACATGAAGATGTGAGAACTGGACTTGGAAAACATCACATGCAGATGACCAAGCTGGCAATTGAAAACTTCATATGAAGATGTCAAAACTGGACTTAAAACTTTACCATGACAAGGATGACTTATTGAAGTAGGTTTTTTAAAAATTTTGCCTTCAATCGAACAAAAAAAACAAAACAAAACTACAACTATAATAAAAAGTTTAAAAGTATTTTAAAGATTAATTCATATGAACACTATGATTATTGGTATTATTACATACGTGAAGACATTACCTACAGAAATACAGAGGATACCATCCTACTATTACAGTAAAACTTCAGTTTTACGACCTTTAAATTGTCATTAAAACGAGGGCGTTAATTGGAGGGGTCTTAAAAATGAGGTAGGACATTTTTGAAAAACGACATTTAGAAAATTAAGTAAACAAGTAAAAAAAATACACATACCATTAAGTATAGGCACAGTCTTACGTTCAGAAATATAGATTAAACTCTGTCTCACAACCAATATAAACTCATATTGTCTAACAACCAATATAAACTCATATTGTCTCACAACCAATACAGTCACTACCTTCCTGTTCCTCATTAATTCCAAAATAAAAATCAATGCTGGTTTGGTAGTTGTTTAAAAACGTGTGTAAGTGCTGAGTGCATGCAGGAGTTATAACTATTTATGTATAAGATAGGTGCATTAATATTGTTGTAATTATTTTTATTCAAGCATTGAATAGTTATTTTTTTATTGAAAGAAAGCTTTTATTTTTGTTTGTTTGCATGATCCCCCCACCCGCGCATGTTCTTTTAGTATGTCTCTTTGAACACCAGACATGGTGTCGGCAAGGTCTGAAAGGTTCTGCTGAGGCCATAACTGGCCATCTCCTTGGAGTATTTCAAAAGAAAAATTTATGGTGCAAGAGTTATTTCCCCTTCACTACTTCCTAACTGCTTTAGTGTATCGTCTGCTGTTAAAAGTCGTAAACAAAACTATTTTCTTCAAGCGTACAAATATAGCATTGCTTTGGAGTCAGACTTTTTCAGGTGCTAGATCGTGAAATTGAATTATTTGAAGGTCACAAGTCACGTTTTAGAGGGAGTCGTTGAAGAGAGGTTGTTTATATATTACAAAGCATCGGTGAATTTTTTTTCGGTCATATGTTGGAAGAAGTCGTTTTAGAGAGGGTTGCAAAAAGAAGGTTTTTCTGTATTTAAAAGACTTTACCATCACCTAAACAGCCCTAAAAAATATGCTAGGGTGCTTTTCTTTGACTTCTCATCAGTATTTAACACTATCCAACCACATCTCATGATTTAAAAGCTTTATTCGTTAGGTTTAAATTCAAATTTTCATGCAAGGATACTGAACTTTTTAATAAATTGCCCACAATATTTCAAGCTGAATGACCAAATATCATCAACTAGAGAAATATGTACCAGGGTACCACAAGGTTGCGTTCTCTCCCCTGTCCTGTATATAATATATACCAATAATACCCAGAGACCAAGCAACAACATTCCAATAATTAAATTTGCTGATGATACTATCATTGCTTAATATCTGAAGGGGAAAGCATATACCACAACTTACTAGCTTTATCAGTTGGTGCAATGAAAATTTTCTTCAGTTAAGTGTCTCAAAACTGAAAGAAATGGTTGTCGATTTCCAAAAGGGGAATCACCCAATTACAGATCTCACAATAAATAATCACAGTATTGAGGAAGCAAAGACATTAAAGTATCTAGGTATCACCATTAATAATAAGCTGACAGGGCATGACTTGGACCCAAACAAAAACAGCAGAAAACCTATTAAACACATGGGAGAGAAAATTTCTCCGGCGAAATATATGACAAAAGATGAATATGGACGGAGAATACGTACCAACCAGAAATTGTACAGTCTATATCAGGATCCCACACTATTAGCAGCATTAAAAAAGGGCAGGCTACACTGGGCAGGATACTTAAGAGAATGCCAAAAGACAGAAGAGTGAAGCGGGTACATCACCAAACCCCAGAGGAAAACGGCTCAAAGGCAGACCTAGGCTTAGATGGGTGGATGATGTGGAAAAAGATCTACAGCAGCTGGGAATCCAAGCATGGAAAAGAAAAGCATTAGTTAGGTCTGAGTGGAAGGAAGTAGTGAGGCAGGCCGAAGCCCTACATGGGCCATAGCGCCACAAGGATGGATGGATGACATGGCATGAACACAGCCAAATTTTTTATTAAAAAATCAACCAAAGACTTTTCTTTCTTTAAAAAAATGTACTATTTCGGTGTAAACAAACAAGTTATTAACTTATTATACAATGCAACAATTGGAAGCCTTCTAAACTTCCGTCCCATTACACTGAAGGTCTATCAGCTCCATCTACAAATTTGCAGGTGCAGTTTCCATATCTATGACAAATGGGTTAGAAACAGCTTGAAATGACTTTTCTGTGCTTCAAAGTCACTAAAGTGCCGTGCGAACTCCGCGCAAAGTAAGTTTTTCAGCAAAGTGTGCATTGGGAAACACTATATCTTGACTTGATTCAACATTGCATGGCAACAAGAAAAGTGAGACAAGTTGCATGTGTGTCTCCCATAATCACAGTTTAACTTGAAATGCCTTCACTGCATCATGCATATCAGTGATCGAGTGGTCCCGTCCCTGGAGCTGCAGGTTCAAGTCGCTGAGATGAGTGGTTATGTCAGACAGAAACGCCAACTCACATTTCCACTTTTTATTTTTAACCCGAAAAACTGTGGAGTCTTTCCCAATGCTGCCCATGAATTGAGAGATTTCAGAAGGTTTCCATCGCTTCAATAAAAGTTGGTGAATCTGAGATCCCGTTGTCCTCCACTGTCAGAGACCTTGGCTTTTTTATTGACAGTAAACTTAGCATGATTCCCCATATCAGCTCTGTCGTCAGGGCATGCTTCTGTCATCTGCGCAACCTGGGTCAGCTGCGTCCTCAACTCAATAAGAGAACATCCAATGCCATGGCAGTAACTCTCATCCAGTCAATATTAGATTACTGTAACAGTTGTTTGTGGGGTTTACCTCAAAACCAAATTCAGAGACTCCAAAAGTTACAAAATACTGCAGCACATATTGTATCTCGAATAAAGAAATCTGACCACATCACACCAGTTCTTAGAGATCTCCATTGGCTTCCTGTAAGTGAACGCATTGACTACAAAATTCTGTCCACAGCGTACAGCTGTATAGATGGCTCAGCACCGGAATACCTTAAAGAATTGATTTCTAAACACGTATCCTTAAAGAACCTATGGTCTTCAATACAGTCCTTACTGAGAGTTCCCAGTTTGGATGGACACAGAAAAAAGTCTTACGGAGTGCGCTCTTTTGAAGCGATAGCACCAAAATTATGGAACAGTTTGCTCCAATCCTTGAGGGACATTGACAATGATAAAAAATCTTTTAAGAAACATTTAAAGACTTTTTGTTTAAATAGCTTTAAGAACATCAGAGCGCTGTGATCATGCTATAGTAGCATGGATACAAGCGCTATAAAAATATTCAATTCAAATTCAATCAGCTGGAAAAATCTAAGAACTTTTATCAGACTTAGCACCTCTGTATGATAAGGCATGTCGCCAAACTCGTGAATCTATTGCCAGCAAAAAATATTGAAATTACCTGTGATTTAAACTTTTGGCTTTGATAAAGTTGACGGTTTGTGTAACGGTGCTCATTACACCTTCCATGTTGAAGACTTACCACACAGCGAGACTTGGTGTATGATGCAGTGATATGCTATCAATCTACCAGTAAATTTATCCTGCATTTTTAACACACATCCTTCCAACTAACTAGTCCACTTTTTTTGCTGCACATCGCCAGTGCTCCCTCCATCTGTTGCAAGTCCAACAAGTTTGTCCCAAGGCAAGTTCATGTCGGTTAAACTTTGACATTTGTTGTCAAACATTTCTTTTCCTGTCATTTCTCATGCATTCCATGTCCAATATTTCTTCTGTAACATTGAAACTGGAGTCCACTCCATGGATGAAGATAGCGAGCTGTGCAGTGTCAGTCATGTCATTACTTCCATTGACAGTAAGACCACTCCATGGATGAAGATAGCGAGCTGTGCAGTGTCAGTCATGTCATTACTTCCATTGACAGTAAGTGAGAGTGCAACAAAGTCTTTGTCTTTTTCTATCAGCTGTGTTTTCACATCAGTGGCCATGTCACAAGCCTGATCAGCAACCATATTTCTGTTCTAAGGCTTACATTTGAAAAATATGCTTTTGTCTGAACACAAGACGTCACACACTTTCATCATGCAGCACTTCATAAGCTCTCCTTCTGTAAATGGTTTGCCTGATTTTGCAAGCTCCTTCGCCACAATAAAACTTGCTTTCACAGCAGCTTCAGTATGTGATTTTGCTTTGGTGAAAAACATTCCTCTTCAATTCTTCTACCTTCTGTTGCTTCTACTCTGCATTCAGGCTTTTTAACTCTTTCGATGCGGAACAACGCACACCGCGTTCCTCCGCTGTTCTCAAAAGCACGGACCAACGCGCTGTGCGTTGTTTCAATTTCATGTTTGTTTCTTTGCTATTTCTCGGTTAAACTTTTTAAGAGCTATTTTTAAATAAGACTTTTACAAAGAGTGGTATTTCATTTTTAATAAGCGAAACCAAGGTTTATTTGTTGTCATTTGGAGCACTTTTTTGTTCTACTGTTGCTATGGCTTCTCTAGGCCCTAGTAGGTGAGTAAGTTTCCTAGACGACTAACGGCTCAAAAAGATTTGGAATTGTTTTATACAATTTCTTTTGATAGCGAAGATGATTTATATTTAGATCCATCACAAGATTCCGATAGTAGTAGTTTTAGAGGATTTTAGTTATAGAAATGAAGATGAGGTATGCATACATCAAAGGGTTTGGGGAAAAATTTTTATTTTCTGTATCCAAAATGAGCAACTGAATGTTGCTAGGCTACTGCAACAACGAACATCCACTTACTGCACAACTTTTATTGTGGCTTATTTCAATAGAAAAAGCGAGAACACTCTCAGGTAGCCTATCGTTGGACAAGGCAGATTATTAGGGAATAGGATTTGCACTTTTTGTTGCAGGGCCATGAAAAAATATTTGAGCCTAAAATTCTCTCTCATGCCCGATATAATTGTACGTCGGTCAAGATCTCTCAGGCCTGATATAATTGTATGCTGGGCCTGATGTGGCCCACTGGCCTTAAGTTTGACACATATGATATAGGAGTACCTTTTTTCTTTAAATTTACTAATGCTTCTTTTGTTATGTTTTTTTTCAGATGCATAACTTTGATGTAGACATTGCAGTCTTTGTTATATGTAACAATAACCAACAATAACCAACACATATTTTCATCTTCAATGAGTCTTGCAGCTAAAGTGAAGTAGATGAAGTACCTGAAACAGTTGAAGTAAATGAATAAAAATACTATTGTAAAGGGACAGTAAATAATATTATTTTAATATTTTGTTTTTTCACTTCCAGGTTAATGCATTCTACACAAGTGACTTGACGGTGAAATCCAAGACATTTAAGTAAATCTATATGACAGATTCTTAGTTGACAGCTGATTGTGCACCATATCTTGGCTGGCAGATGAATATACACCATATCTTGGCTGGCAGCTGAATATACACCATATCTTGCCTGGCAGCTGAATATACACCATATCTTGACTGACACCTAAATGTACACTATACCTTGGCTGACACCTGAATGTACACCACACCATCTTGGCTGACACCTGAATGTACACCAGACCATCTTGGCTGACAGCTGAATGTACACCACACATCTTGGCTGAATGTACACCACACCATCTTGGCTGACACCTGAATGTACACCAGACCATCTTGGCTGACAGCTGAATGTACACCATACCATCTTGGTCAAATGCTGAATGTACACCACACCATGGTGACTGACACCTGAATGTACACCACACCATCTTGGCTGACATCTGAATGTACACCACACCATCTTGGCTGACATCTGAATTACACCACACCATTTTGGATGACACCAGAATGTACACCACACCATCTTGGATTGCACCTGAATGTACTCTACACCATCTTGGCTGAAACCTGAATATGTATGAAGCCTTGTCATAACTTTAAAATAACTATTTGATCATATTTTGATGGCGTGCACATTTTTTAATATCTGTATGATTATGCACCCTCCATATCACATGAACAAACACTAAGAAGAATTTCTTAAATCTAGGTCACTAGGTCGTGTTTACATTGACTAAACTAAGTTATCAAAACAACAACAGCCTCCAAATAATAACTATGTACTTATTTAGAAAAAGATGTAATAGAAACATTAGACAATAAATGGGCGAAGGGCATGATATAATTGAAAGGTATTTATAAATTAAATAGGCTTATTATTTGTACAGCATATATACTATAACCCTGTAACTGTAACACTAATGACTACTTTGTACTTCCAATTGGATCAATGTGAAATTTTATCAGCTTGAGCTCCAGGCAAAGAAAATATTGCTCCTGAGCTCCGTAACCCTGATTACAAATAACAATTAGAAATTTAATTCTCCTACCCCCACCCCCCTTTTTTTTGTTTTTAGTGCTATCATAGCAAATGGATGCCCCCTTAATTAAATTAAAGAGTTCAACTTTTTATTTTATTAAACTTACTATAGGCGCAGTATAGGTTAGGCATTATATTGTTGTTCTGTGGCGACCCCTTAGGTCCATTTTTTAATAATTTCCACAGAAAACGTAAAATCTTATTATATTATTGTTTGAGTCATGTTATAGACATTTTTTTTTTTTGTAGAATGTAGAAAAATGAAAAACTTGACTTAAGATATAATAAATATTTAAATAAGGACCATTCAAATGAGATAGAATCATAGTAAAAAGCTTACATTTCTCAAAAATACTGTTATATTGTACAAGTATAGTAAAGCTCTCCTTAACATTCATAAATAAAAGTTCATTAATAAAAAAAATAATCAATATAATTTTTAAATTGATTTAATGGGAATTTTAGGTGCTATTTGACAAGTTATCTCCAGTACTCTTCTTCTTGGTCTGATCAACTGCCAGTGGAAAAAAGCCATTAACTATTTCTTTCCATTTCTTCCATTCTCTAGATATCTTCTCCAGCTCTTGACAATTTTTATAACCGGGTATATTTTTGTTGACATCCCTTTACCAAGTTTAGGGAAATCATTCCTGATTTATATATTAAAATGAACAGAACACTCATTTGTAGTACACTGCATTAGATTTAAAAAATTATATTGAGTACAATTATGTATACTTTTATATACTGGTACTCTAATTTAAACTATAAAAGATAATATTTTAAGGAGTTGTTATCTCCTTTTAAAATAATTTTAAAATAAAAACACCCGATTTAAAACATACAAATAAAAATACAAGTCCAATCACAAATACAAGTTCAATCACAGATTTCACAAGAACTCAGAAACAAAATTGTATAAATTTTATTAAAAGATAAGCAGTGGTAAATGAAGTTATCAATAAGCACTACCATTAGTTGCAGTATTTGTATATTTGAAAATAGGATGTCACTTTTTGACAATGAAAATCTTGTCGTTTCATTGTCTCTCAAGTTAGGGGATTGTAAATGTGTCTCTATTGTTTAATAATTTCTGAAAAAAAAGATACATTTTATTTATTACTCATAAAAATATATAAAATACACACATTATAAATTTATGATCACACTCATTTTAAAGTATAAACATTTATTTTTCCCAGTTATTATATGTAACGTTTATAACACAAATCACTAGAGACACATCATTAGACAGAGGACTAGCAAACTAGTCACTAGCAAAACTTCACTAGGCAAAGGACTAACAAACAAATCATTAGCGACACATAACTAGACAAGTGACTAACAAACTAATCACTAATTACACAAGACTAGTCAATTGACTATTTATTAAATAACTAGTGACACATCACTGTAAAAGTTACAAACAAACAAATACTAGACAAGTGACTAAGACTGGAAAGCTTAACAATAAAATCTTATGTATTACAACTCTAATAAAGAATGTTCTAAGAACTATAACAATAGTTTTTAGTGAATGGACAAGAAGTGGCTTTGACTGAATGAATGATTTAACAAAAGTGCATCAGTCGTAAATTTGAATTTTTTGTTGATTATAATAAGAATCATGAAGATTTTCACCTATGGCAAGTAATTAGGTGTAACGAATTTAAAAAATAAAAGTAGGGTGGGGGAGGGATGTCCCATTAAGGCCTTAAAAAAGTTTGTTACATATGACTATTTAAAACAATTTTCATAGAGCAAATAAAAAATATCTCGCTAAATCATGAAATTTTTTTACAACAAAAACAGTTTGTAGCAATTAAAAGTTTATGTTCACAATGTGCTTTTGATTCACCAAGATGATCCATAAGGGAAAAAGAAATCCAAGTGTTGGGGGATAAAGAACCAAGTGGAGCATGATATAATAAGTATAACTCTAGAATTATCAATTTTATCATTATCGGAATGTTTAAATGAAACATGACAAATTTGAACTTACTATGAGGGCTCTATTGAATGATAGCCTGCAAGGCAAGGTTAAGAACGCAATATGTTCCCAAATCAAAGGCTAGTAATTTTTATTAATGCTAACAATTATAAAGTAACTGACCTTACTAATAAGGTATAAACTAACTTGAAATTTTAAAAATAATGTAACATATATAGGTTACTGGTACAAAAATATCATATCAGTTTATAAATGTAAAAAATAAAAGCTATTTTTAATATTTTCTTGATAAATTATTTACACAAAAATAAGACATGCTTTAAAATCAAATTTACTACAAAAATTTAAAAAATTGAAGTCATAACAATAATGTACAAATAATAATGTACAGGATATTATATATACATATAAAAGTCATATACTTCTAATAAAATGTATATTAACTCTCTGCAGTCCGACTATAGAGAAATGGTACATATAAGTACCATAGATTTTGTGGGTGGGTTATTTATTTTTTAACTTTTTTTTTTATTGAAAAAAATTATTAATTATATTTTAACAATTTGTTTCATTTGCTTAAGTATTTGTAAAAAAATTAAAATTATTACAAAATTTGAAATTACTATTTAAAAAAAATATTTTTGGAAACTTATTCAGCGCGGAGTATCCCTTGAAAGCTTCGCAGATTTCCAAAAAAACAAAAAATATAAGTCTCACAAAAAAAATTAAATAGTAGTATGAATATTGTCAAATGATTTTAATTTCCCGATTTATCAAGGAGTTATTTGTTTGTCTAAAGCAATGTATCCAAATGGAGACTCTAATCATGAAATTTATCACGATTTGCATATAAAAGTACCGACTAATGCTATCGTAAACAAGTAAGTTTAATTTTAATTATTATTTCCCGACTTTAAAATTAATAATAAAACAATAAAGTGATAATTTTATAATTTTAATTGGCTGAAGTATATATTATCCATTTATACTTACATTGATATATTCTATTTGAATTATATTGAGTTTCAATAATTATATAATAAATAAATAGCGTCGCTATGCGAAATAAATATTTTAAAAAAATAGCGGAAAATTACGGTCGATTGGAACTTGCGTAATTAAATAAATTTAAAGTTAAGGACTTCTGAGTTATTAACTAAATATATTTCTTTAAAATATGTTACAGCCAAGAATAATCTTCTAAATTTTCTAATATTGCATAGTAGAAATGTGTTTAAATTTAATTATCATTATCGCTAGTCACTAGTATTAGTAGAGACTACTGTCGGCAGAATAATAAAAAAAACATTTATGTTTTTATTAAAAGCTCTCTAACTCTATTGGGAAGGAGGAGAGAGAGACAAAAATGCAGATATTGGATCAAGAAGCCCTTATTCCTTATTGATCCTAAATATTAAGCCTGGACTCCACCCTTTTACTGAGTTACAGAGTTACTGGATGAATATCTTTGAAGATTTTACCCTAAAAACAAGTGGTGGTAAGTTTTAATCTAATCACTTGGTAGCAAAATGCATAAAGAATAAACTCACAATATTGTTATAACATATGTTATAATGTATTTTCTATGTACAATGGTTTACTTTTATACTAATTTAGGCACTTGGACTAGGATTAATGGTATTTTCCCTTACTGATAGCATACCATTACTGATACCATTAGTGTTAATTTATTTATGAATCAATCAAAATTTTTTTTTCCACAGGTTCTTTATTGAGTGAATATTCTGTGGTGAAAAATCTTACCTAATCTTATGTAGAAATCAAGTCCAGGACAAGCTCTTATTTATCAAATATAATTATTATAATAAAACTGCAGACTGTTTTAAGAAATAATATTTGTTCAGAGTCCATAAATATAATTAAGGAATACTGTAGTTTATCAGCCTGTGTTATGTGAGGATTATAACACAGATATATAAAAATGCCGGTACATGGGAAAAAATAGATCACATTAGTGAGGAATGGATCGTATTTGACATTAATATCAAAATTAGCATTATTGTACTGGAACATTTTAATTTTTTTTAACTTTAACATCAGCGAATACCGCTATTTTAAAATTTAAAAAAAAAAAAATTGACCCTTGTTTTGAGTTATTTATATATTCATCAAATTTTACTTAGTTATCTTTTACTCAAGAATTATTAAGAAATATATTTAATATACAAATCTATAAGCTATGAGACCCATTTTTTAAAATATATTACATACAAAACATAATTTTCATTAAAAGAAAAATTATAGTGCATTTTTTAGGAAAAAAAGACAAAATATAGGTTTTGCTAAAATGTTGACAACTTTTTGATTGTTCAAAGAATTTTTGTCATGTTTGACTATGAATTGTATAAGTTGATGAAGTATTTTATTTAAATAAATTTTAAATCTTTTATAACAAGGATTTTTTTTTTCCTTCATACTGTGTAAAGATTTGGTCAAATTTTTGCATAAAATGAAAAAAAATAATTCTCCAATAATGTTTCAATTATTTTTATAACTAAGAAAATAAAATATACAAAAAATATCTTATGATAGCCGAGTCAAAGATGAACAAGTTAATATATTTAACTGATCAGATCAGAGCTATTTCAGATCAGTTAATTAATTATTTTAAAAAATCACATTAAGATTTTTAAGAGATGTGAAAAAAACGTCAGACTGCAGAGAGTTAAAAAGTATTTTAAAAAATTAAAAAATGTAAAATTATTTACAGAAAAGTAACAGGCGCACAAATAAAATTAAATTTAGCATAAAAGAATTGATTGTTAATTTACTGAATACTAGTAAAATAAATGTCTGAAATAGAGATGTTTTTTCTCCCTCGATTTTGCAAAATACGGTCAAAGGGAAGCAACCATTAAAATAAACAGATTTTTAAAGACGTCAGCGATAACTTCCCATTAATTATAATTTCATTTATACTATTCAAGAAAGTTAACTCTTGTCACTTTGGTGAAAGATCGTATTAACTTGGTTACTGTTCCTAATTCTGTTATGAAAGTATGGGATCTAACTGCTGTCACCTTGATGAACAGAATAATTTTTGAGTGGCCTCTAATTGATTTTTCTTTTATACTAAAAGTTTACATTAAAATCAACATTATTTTATTAGCTTTCCTTAGGATAAAGACCTCTTTTGTTCTGGCTCTGGTAGTGTTTATTTGCTGCATCCATGTACTGGCATCTTTGCAACGGTTGGGGGTATGATGTTGCTATTCTAACAGCTCCTAGCTAATGATGTGGTTTGAATTACTTTTCCTAAATTATAGATAAAGAATAAAGAAGGATAACTTTGTCAGTAATTTTCAAGGTACAAAACAAACATTAGTTACTATGTCTATGTTAAATGTTTGAGAAGGGGGGTACTGTTTGAAGTCAAATTATGTATTAAATTATAGTATTTATAGGGATAGGTGTAAGTTAATTAGGATTAATTAAATTAAAATCAAGCTATTTAATTTAGTTTTTTACAGAATTTTATGTAAAAATAATACTATTCCTTAATCCTTTCCACAGCAATTGGGCGTTTTCAAGTGGGTGTAAAACACCAGGAGACAGATTGCCGATATCTCGAGTCTCCTTTTAATAACCCTTCTCATACTCACTGTAATCCACAAGGTAGTTGGAATGAACATCTCGGCCTTGGTGGATGCAACTGTATAAAGTTAGTAAGTTTAAAGTATAAAGCATGAGAAAGTGACTAATTTTTTTTTGGGGGGGGGTTGTAATATTTTTTTTCTACAGTCCCAAGCATAATTTAGTAAAAGGAAAAAACATCTAAACTGGCTTATGAACATTTTTGTTTGAATGTTCTTTGTTGATTATTTGAGTCTGTGTAGTCCATAAAATTAATTTTTAAATTTTGAAAATAAATAAATATTCTGAATCCATTTGGGTACCGGTACTAACAATAATAACATTAACATGTATTCAACGTAACAAACCATTTCAAAGTAGAACAGTCACATGTACGCATGGAAAATAGGGGCTTTGCATCTCAGCTTTGAATTGTCTTTGCAAATATAAATATGTCTTAATAAATTTGCTGAGTTGAAGTGGTTTGGGCAGCTGTTTGAAATGTTTGTAAAGATTTCAAAACACTGGCGATGTTCTGCCTCATAATATCTTGATGCGTCAGGATGGATCGCCTCTACTTGCGGAAATGTGCAACGTCAATATTGGCTGTCTGTAATTGGCTGCAGTGGATGCCAAGTCAACAATTTTGAAAAACACAACCAAAGGCCATCTTTTACTTTTAGTTTTTTGTATTCACAGAGAACACCTTAGCCATTTGGTCTATGGCATATATGCCTCCTTTGATTTTGTTGTTATCTCTGGTTTCTTGCATTCAGTTTCACTTTCCGTATCTGGACGATTGTGTATTGTGTTCAGGAGCAAGCCTCAAGCCTTTAAACCCCTAGTGCATGATTTCCTCATCAACACCAGTAACAGAAACATTGCAAATCCCATCTACATGCATAGGAGCCAAAATGATCAATAAATTGATCGTGGGCCCTTAAGATATAGAAGAGGAACAATACAATTTTCTGCCTTGAGCTCTGTTTTTTTTTCTTCCTGTCTGAACAAAAACACTGATTTTTTGAGGAGCAGACATTATTATTGGGTAGGAACATCTTGCTCCGTTTCACTGTTCCAACTATAGGGTGAGTCTGTTCTCTGCCATTGGTTTTGCAAGTTGTAGGGGAATGAAATAATAGGCTGTTCTGAAATTGTGGCTACTTCCAATGAAGTTCCTTGTGAGAGAAATCACAATCTCTGGGGATATTCCAATATTTCTCTTTGCTGGCAGGGCATTTACATTTTATTTGAAGAGATATGGGCAGCTCTTAAGAGGATAGTTCGAAGACGATTCACAGACTAAGAAGATTTTTATTCCATATTTTTCGGGCTTGCATGGCATATATTGAATAAATCTGCACTGACCTCTGCAACCAACCAGTTGTCCACCTACTGTGATGTTCTCTCCAGGAACATAATACCTCGCCAAATTACTCAGGAATGCTTCTCATACATCTCTTATGGGATCAAAGATGTCACAAGCCAGAAAGGATTGATCAAGCATCCTTGTTATCAAAGCAAATATGAATCAGAAGTTTGCTGAATCTCTTCATTGAAAATGCTGCCCTAAAAAGAGGATTTCCATCAACATGGCTAAATAAAAATTCCACTGAAATGCTTTTCAGATAAAGAGCGCCAGTGTGTAGTAGGCTTTTATTTAGATCTCATCATTTATTTTCCATTTGTCTCCTTTTATTTTCTCACCTTCTCTGTTGGTGCAGTCAACTATTGTTTGTGTCATGTTATCATTAATATACAGAAAAATTGCTTCAGTGGGAGAAAATACGCGATCTATGAAGGGAGTTCGGTTTCAGGTCAATTAAATCATGCCACATATTAAAAAAGAAAAATAACATAAAGAGAGCCATTTACTGTGATATAAGACTATGGGGGTAACCCATCCAGTTGCCAGGAATTACCAGAAACACTTTTTCCCATTATTATATGTGTACGGGTGTGCTATACCCAGTCACTAGGGACAGGGTACACTATATGTTATTTGGGAAAGTGTTAAATGATATTTCACCATTTTAGTTTATCTTAAACTACAAATGCAATTTTTGTTTAGTTTGATTTGCATTAGAAAATTTTGAGAAGAAATAATACCAATTACCAAACCACTGGTAATAGTAATTATTAAATTATCACAAGTAACTATTACAAGACAAAAATTAGTAGACTCAAAATATGGAGGAAGAAGACTAACTACTTGTAGTACTAACTACTAATTAAATTTTTTTAAAGCAGTTATTTACTGATGATGTAGTCTAGTCTCACTTATTAACATTAAGTTCATTGTAGTTATTAGGAAATAACATTAAATTTAAATGATTAATTACTTGATACATTGCCACTCAAAAAAGCTGGTCTGCATGACTGGATTGAATAGATTCTTGACTTAATACTAAAGTGATAACAACAATTACTGTTGAAAAATAGTAGGCCTAGAGATCAGAATCTTAATTTTATGAGAATATTAAATTAAATTTCAAGGGCAGTTGAAAGGATTTTCTTTTGACAGTCTTACTAACATATAAAATTTGTAACACTAATGTCACCGAAGAATTAAAAATTTATAGACAATTGTAAATAATAATACATAAATCATTAAAAATATATCATAAATTGCTAAAGTTTTTAAATCAAACATCATAAATATTCAGGCCATACACAAATAGGGGAATAAGTTAAGTGGGAAATATTGTTTTAGGTACCGGTACATTGAGAGGTACAATAATCATGAGAAATATTCTTTTGGGTACCGGTACCGTACATTGAGAGCTCCGGTAGTGATGAGAAATATTTTTTTGGGTACGTGGAGAGGTACAGTAGTCATGGGAAAACTTATTGGTGGTAGAAACATTGAGCATTTTTGTGATGGAGAAATGATTTCATAGGACTAGCTTTATACCTTGCCATCTCAAATATATCTGACTTGATTTACATAAGATAAACAAAACTTAGGACTTATATAATTATAATTCATAAAAATATATGGAAACATAGGTTAAAGTTAAAATGCCTTCTTCATTAACATCAGAATGTAAATATTTAATCTAAGGAGATGAGCTAAACCAAGTATGCGAAAATCTGAAAAAAAGGATGCAACAACAAACATAACGTGTTGACAAGAATACTCCTTCAGTAAACAAACTAAAATAAAGAAAATATAAAATAAACATAAACATTTAGCTTCAATGTGGTATCCTAGACGACAGCAAGCGGACTGTAAAATAAATCCTTTATCATTCATTTTTGAAGGTTTTGTTTTGGAATCTATAAAACAGAGCTTCAAAATTTGGTTGGCCAAGGGATTATTGACGCCATGGGCTTACGACAATTTAGCCTATAATCTGACACTTTCAAAAATACAGAATACACTATATAAAACTAGACAAGCAAGTTTATAATTTCTCTGTTTACAGATTGTTTCTGTCAACACATTGGATGATTTCCTTGTTTCTGTCAACACATTGGATGATTTCCTTGTTTCTGTCAACACACTGGATGATTTCCTTGTTTCTATCAACATATTGGATGTGATCTGATAGAAAACAATATCTCTTGATTTCATGGTTCATTGACCCAGGTACTGAATATTTATTAAGTAAATGTATTTCCAGTTTTTAGTTAGTTTTATTTTACATGAGATTTAGTATGTTTTTTTTATTGCTCCCAAATGATACTCAGTTTGAAAGAGTGAGAAATAAAGACAAAAATATGCCATAATATATTGGAAACTTAAAAAATATAGATAGTAAAATATTTTTGATATTATTCTCAATTTACATAATGGTGTACCACTAAGTGTGACTAAGATGATACATCCATAATTGCCTACCACTGAGATACTACATCCATGATTGGGGTACAAGTAATATACATCCATGACTGGCTACCACTGAGATACTAAATACATCATGGGGTAAAAATGATATACATCCATGATTGGGGTAAAATTGATACATCCATGATTGGGGTACAATTGATATAGATGTATCCATGATTTGGTACAACTGAGATAATCCATGATTGGGTACAACTGAGATACATACATGATTGGGTACAACTGAGATACATCCATCATTGGGTACAAATGAGATACATCCATGATTGGGTACCACAAAGATTTCTTTCCTCTGTAAAACTAACAGAGACACTCCTGAATAGGTCAGTCTTTATCTTTTATTAAGTTAAGACTCCTTGACTTCCAAAATTTCAACATTGGACAACAGATAGTGTTTCCTTCCTGAAAATTTGAACACCAGCGGTGCCAACAGCATGAACATTTGACCACCAGCAGTGCCAACAACTTGAACTATTATTTTTATTGTTGATAGTTATTGTATGGATGGTTTTACTTAACTGAATAAAGTGCCAACCCCTTCAAAATGTTAAATAAATGTGTGTATGAACTTGTGAACCAATATCTAAATTTTTTCATGATTTTTTTAAAGATTTTATTGAAAATTATAATTGTTTCCTTAAATGTTATAATTTGAATCTCACTTTTCATGTATTTGAAATTTGATGTTGTAGCAGACCTGTTTACTCTTACTATTATGGCATACTATGTACGATTTTGAGGTGTAAACATTATATAGACTGTATGTTTATTTTTTTAACTATAAATATAAGGTATTTAACAATTTTGTGATGTTAAGTGTGCGATTTTTAGAGTTTGAGGGTAAAACAGGTCTGTTGTAGGCATAAGACTTTGTAGATCTATGTTGTCTAGTATTAGTGAAGGATGTATACAGTGTTGATCATCAAATGTACCCGGTGTTAGATGGTGTAGTTCTAAAGGTACATTTACACTGCAGATTTGTTACATGGATTCTCAACTTTCTGTGACTACAAGCTGCTCTCTATATACTATATCAGATGCTGACTGCCATATTTCATTTCACTGGTCCAGTACAGTTTCTGCTGGCAATTTACATAAACAGTCCCATCATTTTTTGTTCAGTGCTCAACAAATCTTGTTTAAAAGGCAAGAATCCTAGTAACTATTTGGTAGTGAGAACCTACTTTAATACTTTGAACATATACCAATTGTAAATATGTTGTTTAGAATCAGTTAAGGATGTGTGATGTGATATTGTATATTGCTGGTCATCAAATGATGAGACTCCAATTGTGCACAAATACGGTTTAATCATTTGGCGACAAGCAATAAAATAATAACAGGGGCAATGCAGAATTATGATGTCAAAGTCCCCAATGTGATAAACATACAAATGTCTTTTGTACAAAAACTAAACACCTTCCATGTGAATTCATTGTAAATATTTTTTTTGCGAGATCTTAAGATGATGGTGGTTTTAGACAAATAGCAAATGTTAATAAATAATGGATTGATTTGTATTTTACAGGAAAAGTATGAAATCCAGGCATTCTATAGATTGACTGTTGAGATATCCAGCAGTATTGTCTATGGCTGCATCTATTAGTACCCGGGTACTAGAAGTGTGAGGTTGGGATTAAAAAACGATTTAAAATTTTATTGTTGGGTTTGTAAGACAAAATGAGATATCAAATGAAAGATAATTGAATGAACTATATGTTTGTAAACTTAATTCTCCAGTTTAAATAAAATAAACTACCACAAATGACATCCGAGTAACACCGAGTCAAAATGGACCCAGACACGCAGCGCCCGCCATTCGCACCCGGCATTCGCACCCGGGTACCATTAGTCTCAGGCTATTCGGATGTCATTTGTGATAGTTTATTGAAGTAAGTTTACAAACATATAGTCCTTTCAATTATCTTTCATTTGATACGATACCTCATAAACCTAAAATTTTTTTAAATAGTTTTTTAAACCCAACCTCTCACTTCTTGTACCCGGGTACGAATAGCCACTTCGATTGTCTATATTGAAGTAGATCTTATAGAATGCCTGGATTTCACACTTTGCCTGTAACATGTGTAATTGGAGGGCTTGGTGGAATAAGGTGCCTACATTTTTTAGGTAGCTTGGATTTCACCAAGTCCTTAAGTTACCAAACAAGTCACCATTATTTTTAACATATTTCTTTTGTAAAGATACCTCACTGTATATCACCAGGAGTATTCATGTTTTCATCTCCTTGGAGATAGTCTCGCGGGGATAATTTTTGTTTTTCTCCCCCTAAAATAAAGAGCATTCATGTTTTCATTTTCTTTTTTTAAATTAAATAAATTTTTAAACACTTGAATTGTTTTTGTTTCAATTATTTATTTATTTTTATATACATAGTTTCTTTTTCTCTCATACTCTTTACATACTTATTTATATCATTTACTCTTTGCCTTGAATTAAGTTAAACTCCATCTATTTATTAAAGGAATGTGAGATCTTGACTTTTCTTTATCCTCTTTGCCTTGAATAGTTCTGCACCAACTGAAGAAAAGTCTTCCCTCAGTAGCCTTCAATTCTTGAACACCATCTGAAAATAAAAGAAATATTTATCAACTAAGATTTGGTATAAGTCCTACCAGTAAAAACAGATATATTCTATACCCAATGTATAGAAACAGCTCAGCCACCTCTATCTCAATGAAATAAGACTACATATTATTTTAAAAACTAACTCATTATAAATATTATGTCACTTCTTTTGTTTTGTGAACGCTACTGGTTCTATAATTCACTTCTCGCCATTGGTTTTAACAAATTATAGAAAATGAGAAAATAAATATTTTAATGATAATACTAAACATAACCACTTTGGAATTTAATCATCCATATAAAAATTTGTGGATAATCTCTCCTTAACTATGCACATCTTTCCCATAAATCATTAAATACTACCGTACTTAAAATTTGAAGAGAATTGGTAAAAAATTTAACAAAACAAGCAGCTAAGCTTACCATATAATGCTAAAGAAATAAATCAATTTAAATCTATATGTTCAATTTTATTAATCACATTTATCGGTACATCCCTTGTTTTTGTTATGTTAATACAGCGAAATTAAAATTTATTTTAATAAATATTTCGATCTAGCTCAAGTTACAGAATTTAGAATAATTGAATAATAACTTCATTTCAATTAGGAAATCCCCCAATGACAGTTTGTGGGTTCATCTGAATATCAGTTCAACTTCACTTCCTTGGTGACAGGGTTGTAATATGCTGAACTAATACTCATTTCTAGTACTAATCTCAAAGTCTGTTACATATCTACAATTATAGGATTATCAATGAACCCTTTGCATCAAAATAGACGGTAATTCAATCAACTACAAGCTATAGATGCTAACTTTATCAGCCATACAGAACTTTTTAACTCTCGTAAAATAACCAATGATAGAATTATAAATTACATTTGGATTACTTCATAGACATGAGTGGTGGTAATATCAGGTCAACGTTGGCATTCCTGTTGTATGTGGTTAGTACTCTCCATCCATATCATCCTTAATTGCAAAATATATTTTCCTCTCCCATGCGTTTAATAGGTTTACTGACAATTTTATTACAGTCCAACTTTCGCCCGTGTATGTTACAACCGGTCTCATTACAGTTTTATAAAAAAAAAATCTGTTTTTCTTGTTATGTTTTTACTTTTGAGAATTTTCTAACTACCCTACTTTTAAAGTCATCTGTGTGTCTACTTTCATGGACAACTCTGAATGATCCCGAATAGTTTTTCTGGTAATCCATAGTGCCGAAGAAGTTTCCACACAGTTTGTCGCCCAGGTTATTAAAGGCCTTTTCATAGTCTATAAAATTTGTATATAGGTGAGAGTTCCATTTGATGGGCTATTTTACAGTGATTCTTAATGTTGCTGTTCATCTCATAGCTTCATGTCGACCTAGTCTCTCATTCTATTCAAAATAATTGCACATTTGCTGAGGTCCCCTTTCTTTGGGGAAAATCATTTCTGCTTTGAGCTATTTGATGGCCAGAGCTATTTCTTCCTTATTTAGTGTGCTTTCTTCTATTTGTAAGTCTTTATTTGCTGGGTGGGGGCCTGTTGAATAGGTCCTTAAAGTATTCCACCCATCTTTTTTGTTGTTCTTTCCTTTCTGTTATTGATCTGTCTTCTAATGTCGTACAGCTCTTTCTAGTTGCCCTTCCCGGCTGCTGCTTCTGCTGTTGAAGGCATTTTTATATCTTTTTTGATGCTGTTTTTTTTTTAAATACTTTGATTTGCTTCTTTATATTTCTCTTTCGCTTTCTTACAGCCAGTCTTTGTGTTTCTGCTTCACTGATCCTAAAACCTCTTGGCAAGAGGATTTACAGCTATCTTTATATTTTGCCATTTGTGTTCTACCTGGTCATCTTCTGTTTGGTCTTCCAGTGTTTGGAACTTATTTCTTAATGTGGCACTGAATTCTTCTAGTTTCTGCTCATTTGTCAATGGTACTATGTTGAATTTTGTTCGTTTAGCAGCTGGCCATTCCCTGTTTTTCTTCAGTTTTAACTTAAGTCTTGCCCAAACAAGAACGATGATCTGATGCGACAACGGCTCCTCTTTTTCCTCGAACATCTTGTAGAGACCTTCTAAATTTTTTAGTTTTTGTTGTCCGGGGATACCCATGTTATTTTGTGGATGTTTTTATGTTGGAATTCGCTGCCTCCAATAACAAGGTCATTTGTTGCGCAGAAGTCTGCTAGCCTTTCTCTATTTTCATTTCTCCTACACCATGGTGTCCCATGATTTCCTCATACCCACTGTTTTTTTTTTCCGATCTTGGCATTTAGGTTTCTCATTAAAATGTTCAGGTCTCTACTTGGGAATTTTTCTATTATTGCTGTAGTCTATTGTAGAACGTTTCTTTCTCTTCTTCTTTGCTATGGTTGGTGGGTGCGTAATATTGTATTATGTTCATCTTTATTTTATTATTCTTGGTCCATGTGCTTCCCATCCAATCAATGCATCTTGTGCCCTCCTTGCGCGTGCAGAGCATTTTCCTCCTCATGCCCCGAGTACATTAGCATTTCTCCAGAGGCCAAATTTATCTGTTGAGCTTGTTTCACAGATGCCAAGCAGTGTATGTTTGTATATATGATTCTGACGTTTCACATTCTTGTCTTCGGCTTTGAGGCTTCCAGTATAGCCTGGGTTTGGCCACAAGGCTTCACAGCTCTTCCCTGAAATGAGCCCTCTCTTCTCAGGACTGAAATTTGTTGGTTTTTGCAGGTGAGGTAGCTGGCCTCACGCCGACCCTCCTCCTTTTGCACCCGGGATTGGGATCGGCCTTGACAGAGTTAGTTTAAGGTATGCCAACTCCTGAGTATATATAGATATTTTCCTTTGATGCTGTCATATGCCTTTGGATATGTCCACATAGAGTTGATTTACTGGGATATTATATTTGTAACATTTCTCTAATAGGCATCGGATCAGTTGTTCAGACCTGTTTACTCTTACGATTTTGGCGTACAATGTACGATTTTTAGATGTCTTTTACGATTGTACGCCAAGACCCTCCAAAACTATAATTTTCAGAGACCCGGTGGAAAAAATGTACCCCCGATTTAAAACAATTAATAAATTTTCGGGTTTGGGCGTTTTAGCCCGCTCTAATGAAGATCTGGCAGTGAATATGAACGAGAAAAAGGATTGCTTGGATTTTTTATTTTTTTTAAAGTTGGGACCATCATTATATTTCGAAAGCACTCATGGGGACTGGGGAGGTGGGTTGTTGATGACGGAAATTGTGGCATACGAGACACGCATGGGTAGGGGATTGGTGGGAGTGTCAAAGGATATAAATAAATAATCCCAACGTATCGTATTGACGGGATCACAGTGAACTAGCTGGCTGCGTCAACAGTAATATTTAGACTTGTCGCCCTAGCAACAACTTCACCCGCCATCGCCTTTGACTGCTACCAAGCGTGTGACGTAGTTTTGGTACATAATTATTTTGTTCCTCAGAACCGCGCGATTGTAAAACTAGAGATGGTTTTTAAAATAAAATAGATGATCCAACTGTTCTGCAGTGGAGCGTTGGATTTTGGCATACCGGTATTTTATAAGATCCAGTCAGCGACATTTACAAAATATATGGAAATATTTTGTAGTTTTATTTATTTACTATAGAGATATTGTATTGTACGATTTTAGGGGTTTGAGGGTAAACAGGTCTGGTTGTTGATCTATTTTGTCTGAATCCACATTGGAAGTCAACTAGTATTTCTTCAGTGTACGGCTGTAGTCTTTTGGCAACTACTTTTGTCAGTATTTTGTATGTAAAATTTAATAGGGAAATTCCTTTGTAGTTTGTGTATTGGTGTTATTAGTGAAGTTTGCCATTTTTTAGTTTCTGCTGTGATGAGATCTTCTCCAGGGGCTTTGTGGTTTCTTCTAGAGTTAGCTAGTTTATGAAAGGGCCTGGTCCTCCATTTGGTGGTTGATAATCTTCATCTTGCCTATTGTCTGCATTTATTATGTCCTCAAAATATTCAGCCCACCTCTGCAGTACTTTACTATTTTGCCTTAATTAATTCTCCATCCTGACTCTCACACATTTACAGTCTGGCTTGGTATCCATTCTTTTCATCTTTATGTACATTGCTCTGTTTCCCTCCCTTGGTAAGTCTTCTATTTCATTTAGATTTTTGCCTTTCCTTCTGGCTTCCTTGTATGTTTGTCTTGTGTTTCTCTTCGTTTGTATCGTGGTCGTTCATACTTTGTTCCTTTCTTCAACAGTCTGTCTGCATTCATTATCAAATCAGCCTACTCTATTGTTAGATTGCTGAAATCCTACTACTTTTTCTGATTTTTTAAAATCCTATCCCACTGTTCATTTATGTTGTTTTCCCAGTTTCCTCCTGTGATGCTTCTACTTGTACTTCTAAATCATTTTTGGAAAGTTTCTGGGTAGTCGTATCACTTTTCTCTTTGATTTTGGTCATTGTGAATTATGCTTATTCTCTGCTTATATTTAACCTTACAAGTAGATGGTCACAGTCTGCATCTGCTCCTTGATAGCGTCTTACATCTAGTACGTCTGATTGATTAAAATGTAGGTAATTCCATCGGGTGAGTTCCTAGTACTATATGTCTGTATATTTTTGAGTGGAAACTTAGTGCTGCTAACTGACATCTCTTCTTTTGTTGGATCCCATTGTCATTGGATTCTTTATGCAGACATTACCTTGCCTATAGTTGGCATTGAAGTCGCCAATCACTATTTTAATATCATGTCGTGGTGCCTCTTTGTAGATCTTTTCCAGTGTCTCAAAAAAGGATTCTTTTTCCCAACCTTCCATATCTTCGGTGGAGCATAACGTTAATAAATCTTAGATTAAGCATTTTTCCTCGGAAAGAGCACAATCTACATTCTCAGATCTACAGCAGTTGGGAATCCAAGCGTGGAATGAAGTTTAGGGATTGCCAGAGTTACAGGGATGGATGGGACAAGACCATAAAAATACGACTGTTACATCGTTAGATAATAATACTAGCAGGCTACGTTGACCATGGTGACTATCATGAAATTTTTCAGATATTATAATTAAAAGATTATCCTCTAAATCAGTGGGACCCGGGTCGAGACCATTGGATAAAAAACCAGAAATGTCAGAAATTTTCATTATGATTGGAGACGAATTTGTTTCGAAGCTGAGTGCAATTTCCGTATCTAACGACACTGTCCATAGACAAACAGATGACATGTCAGTTGAGATTCTTGATCAGGTAATCCAGGAAATTAAATCTCCACTTCCAATATTTAGTATCAAGCTTGATGAATCTACAGACGTTGCAAACTGTTCACAGTTACTAGTTTATGTGAGGTATATTAATGATGGTGACTTTAAGATGAGTTTCTTTTCTGCACATATTTGACAGTTGGTTTATTTCTGAAAGATCATAATATCTCTTGGAAAAGGTTTGGGTTGTTTGCAAAGATGGTGCTCCAGCTATGCTAGGATGTTGATATGGATTCAACGTCTAATACTGAATGAGTCACAAAAAGTCATC
>CAXITT010000859.1:143708-159929 GCA_964033795.1 Lymnaea stagnalis
AAAAAAATTTTTGTTAAAAACATAAACATATTTTTGTCCAAAAAAATTAGAAAAAAGCATTACAAAACAAAAAAAATAATTAAAGGCTGATATTTACACTCATGTAAAAAAAAAAAAAAAAATTTTAAAGGCATGATAAAAAATCCATGTTATATCATCAAAATGACATTATACATAAAGAAAAAAGTCGAATATGTACAAACCTGAAAAAAATGTATATTATTTACAGCCTCTTACATGGAACCACTTCCATTTGATAAACAACTAAATGCTTCACATTACTATCACAGGGGGTAGTTTATACAAATAAATAAACGTACACACAAATTTTAATTGTATACAAGAGCATATGTTGCATGGGCGTATTGCAGGTTAACAAAATACTAACATCTTCTTTCATTTACCCTCTTGGGTGATAAAATGTACAATTTAGTGGTACATATTATTAGTAGCTAGATATGGTTTGGGGGGGGGGGATATATCATAGCAAGAGGAGAGACAGTATTTATTATGAAAATGTATAAAATTTATTCAAAATAGACATCTTACTCAGTAAATAAAAAAATTGCAAAGGTGTGAAAAGAGTTTGGAAATACAATTTTTTTTTTTAATGTTGTCTAAAATGAATTAGATCTAACCAATGGGTTTTCAAATAAAACATATTATCCATTTTAAAATTATTTTCATCAAAATATTAAGAGCTTGAAATATCTAGATCTATTTAAAAAAAGAGGTTACTTTGACACCCAGAATTTCTAAATCAGAAGCTGATATAGGGAAAAGGATGCTTAAGGGTACTTACAATAATTAACAAGAGGTTTTAATGATAGTAGGAGATTCTAAGAGCCTTAAAATTTTCCCCTCACACATACATCAATACTTCAGTAGGACTTAGCACTGCTTCCACGTGATGAGAGGTAAGTGATTATTTGATGTTTTGACACAGGTTTTTAAAAAAACAGGTAGTGTAAATAAAAAATAGTTTCTCTTCAGTGAGAAAAAGCCTTATATATAAAAATAGACATTTTTTCCCCCCCCCCCGGGTTAATTTTTAAAAAAAAAGTAAACACAACTTCTATTTTACTGACAACAAGGAATTAAGATCACTTTACTCTCTATATTATCTTTAAAGAAAAATAAGTTCTGAATTAAGTTAGAGAATTTAAATTTACTTTTGAAATGAAAATAATTTAGTCAATAATAATAATTTAGTCAATCATTGAGATATTTTTTTCCCCTTCTAATTTCCCTAAAAGAACACATTTTAAAATTATTTTTTTTATATAGAAGGGATGATGATCCCCTTACATTAAAATCCAACTCTCTAGCCATCATCGTTTGAGTTAAGGTTAGGGCATTCAAAATAACAGTTTTCTGCATTTAACATTTGGAGGTAAGTTAGTTTCTGAAAGCACTCTTGGGTCAAATATCGAACTATCTTGATTTTTTTTTTTGTGGTAATTTTTTGTTTTTGTATTTAGGTGTTGCAAAAAAATTATTCCTGTCAAAGGATTAAATTAATCATAGACTGCATTGCAATAGACTTGTTGCGATAAATTTTCATAATTTTCTCTCTGTTTTTTATTCTTTTTCTTTTTTATAATGAAACTTTAGCTAACTTTAAAACTGCCGGGTAAGTTGATCATGGCAAGTACTTGTGTCTTCTGCTTACTTTTATACAAGTCCTATGGTGATGACTCTTTTATTTTCTTCTTCTCATATAAAAGCATAGGAACTGAAACTTTTACAGGTCCACATGTACCCTATTAATGCACTTCAATCTGTTTGTGTCTCTTTACTAAGTACACATACTGACTCTGGAGTCTGTTGCACTCATTTTGAAACAACTCGGATGTAACCGCACATATTTTCATTTTCAAATCAAATAAATGCATATGTTTCTGTATTTCAAGCATATGCCATTATTTAATTATTTTTTTCCTACAAACCCAATTTATCTTATTCATTTCCTTTTTTTTCCTCTTCCCCTGGATTATGCATAAATTACAATTTAAAAAAAAGAACCCAGCTATCTTAAAAATTCAAAAGTCTCTTGATGAGGAGCTTCAATCATGAGAAATAATTACCTCTCTATTCTCTTTTCATTCTTTCACCTCATTTCCTGAAAATTTGTTAAAAAATAAGTACCCTCTTATCTTCACGCTGGGTCATTGAATGAAACTCTTGATGCTAATACAAAACCAGTTAACATGGCCTTGAATAATGAATGAACAGCTGTTAGCAAAGATTGTGATAAGCTGCTGATGTAACAATGACTGTGCAGTAAATATCAAAACATTCATTTTCGCACAACTCAATGAGGTATTCACATATTTGTGCTAGGTAACTTTAAAGCAATGATATACATATATGTAAATATATATAAAATATATATATTTATATATATATATGATTTTTGATACATTAATATACACATGTATATGTATTAAAAAAATCATTCAGACGATTCTCGACAACCGTAATTTGCTTCGTGAATGACGGATTCTGTGCGCTGTGATATGGTTGCCTTCGTCAGCGTTTGGGATCTGGTTAATCCTTTTCCTTTCCATGAGTATTACATTCAACCTATCTGTCTTGTTCATCAGCTTTATCTGCAATAGAAACAGAAAAGGCATCAGTAAACCAGAATGCTTGCTGATTAAAAAAAATTCAAAACACAAAAGGAAGAAAAAATAATTAAATCACATGGGCCAACAAAGTGAACAAACGGCAACAGGTCAAGTGAAAAATTAGCAAGATAACAAAAGAGCAAGCTACACAACAGCAAATGCATCAAAAGAGCGGGCCTCAAGCAAATATTAAATTCAAGCTGCAAATATGTGTGTGATTTATCTGTTTACTTTTTCATGCCAATTTCTAAAATTTATCTTAGGAAATTTTTTGGGCAGTAGAGGGTTGCATTTGCTTCTTTTAAAAAAAATATGCATTTATGGATGCACAAGTGATAAATTTAAACTGCATGAGTCAGAGAGGTGCAAGAAATATTTAAGGTCATCAGACCGACAAAGCCATGAAGAGATGAATATCTTTGTAACATTAGTTGCCAATAGAATACTGAGAGGCTTGCCCGGGAAACATCTAGAACAGGTCAGTTCTTTGGTCGCCACTAACATTCTTGCTATTAAATGGTGCCAACATGCTGTTATTTTTTTGTTTACACACTGAGTTGCTCTTAAGATCCATTTGTTCTGCTGTTTGCTTAATCTTTTGTCTACCTTGCAAATCTGACATCCCCTCTGCCGATGAGCTTGTTTTTTTGTCGTTGTCGTCGCCTTCTCTTTTCCTGCTCGCTTTTGTGTCCCCTCCGTCTTAAGGGTTTGCACTTCAGACAGTCCGTTTTTCTGAGCTTGTGATTTTTCTGCCGATTCTTGATTCGCAGCACCATTTTAATTACCTGAATGTATTGATAACTCATGTAGTTGATTTTTATATTGAAATGTGCACTTTAGACTGCGTCTTAATTCTTCTAACTCTTTCTCCTTGACTCCTTTTCATTACATTTTAAAAAATTGATTTAACACCTCTGACCCAATATTTAAACTAAGACGACAAGAAAAATAACAAACACAAGAGGCCCAATATTTGTTCAGGGGACCTTTAAAACCATCCCAAAGTAATTGAAAATATCGTCCTTCTAAAGCAATTCATGAAAGGAAATATAGTGTAAATTTATGTGAAACCAGAAGGTATGTAACTTAATTTTAACTTGATGAATATTAATCAGCATTAAAAAATCTATCATTCAAACCCAGAAATGTCCCAAATTTAAACATGTCAAGGGACTTTACCCTTCCCGTGTCGGCTAAACCCCCGCCAGTCACACCAAAGAAACTCACTTCTTTTGACAAGGACTCCGTTAAGTTGATGTAGGACTTGGATTTGGACGAGTGGAGTTTGGAGAAAGCGCTTTTCTCCTCCATCGTCATGTTGACCCAGTTTGACCGTCCTCTGTGGACCTCTGCCAAAGTTTCCTTCAGCGACCGCCTCAGTTCTCGGATCCTCTTGCATGCCAAATGCTTGTTTCCCTGGCACTGAAAAATGCAAAGTTCCGAGTGGGTCAGCATCCAATGGATTAAATGATAGCTTTAACATTAAATATATTTCAATTTGAAATAATTCTTGAAATGAAACTTCAAATGAAATAATTACCAATTTGGCCGACTTCCTGGCTTGCTTAAAGGCCTGGTCTAAGGAAACCTCCAGCATGGATGTGTCTTCCCAAGTCAAAGGATTAGGGTTACGGAAAACTGTTAGGATCAAATGAATAATTCATATAGAAATTTTTAGAAACATTTATTAGCTGGCAGCGACTGGCGACAGAGTAAAAATATTTGTATAAGAGACTAGTGGTGTGGACAGAGTTAGTGCGGCCTGGGTGGGGCCAAGATTTGCGCCACCAGTCCCCCATGAATAAACTCGGCAGTTCGTTGAACGTGATGACCCCTAAGTATGTCGGGAAAAAATGTCGTCTGGGTCAGACACCCCCCAGTCTCTGCACTCCACTCCCTTTTCTGGTGTAAACTAAATCAGTTATTCACACTGATTAAAATTTTAAATTGAGTAATGTGTGAATATCTAAAGGCTATTGATAACAAATCTTACTGAACTTTAAAAAAAAATAATTATGGATCTTATAAGGGTAAGATCTGATTACCAACAAAATTTTTAGCCGTGGGCCTTACGGCTTTTAAGCTATTTTAATCGATCAACTCACGCAAAAGTTTTGTTTTTTCTATCTATTTGATCAAATGGGCGCAAACTGTTAATTTTTTAATTTGAAAAGATGAGAAGGTCATTTGCAAGTTGGTCCATCGTTGATTTTATAGAGGATTAGGAATCACACATTTTATTCGCATTGGAACACAAAGAGAACTTTTCAAATGAAGTTGTTTCGGATATTTAATTTGGATTCTAGAAGCCAGCGGGTCGTGACCCGCTTATTTAATATCAAAATTTAATTACAACTCCTCATATTTTAAACTTTACCTGCCGAGTCGATGAAGGGAAAGAACTCATACTCCAGATGAGGCTTGATCTCATTCGATCTGATCCTACTCATGGTCTTCTCGATGAACATCTCCTGGATCTCCACTTCTCTGACAGCCCTGTCCCAGTTGGCCATGTCGAATTTCTTTAGCTTAAATGGGTCCTGAGAGCTTGTAGACAAACTGATCAACTGTAACATGGATAAAAAAATTCAAGTTTTAATTTAATTTAATTTAAAAAATGGGGCATCTCTAAGAATGTGTCCAGTTTGACCAATTTGTGACACAATATTTTGATAGTAAAATGTGTTTTAGAAATAAAAATGAACTCATTTTTACCTTTTTTTTTAAAAATTTATTTCGAAAGTGTGACAAGAAAGGTGACATACTTTTGGGAGGCGGGGTAAATTTGCAACAGACTGTGACCGGGGGGGGGGGGGGGGGGGAGGGGGGGGGGGGGGGGGGGAGAGGTGGGGGTGTAAATGTCCTAAACTAGTATTACGTGCTTAGTAATAATATGGTTGATCCCTTTGAGTTTAGTAGCCTGACTATATTTCTCCATATTATAAATGGCATGTCTGGTGTGTGAAAATGAAAAGGATTGTTCATAAGATAAATGGCTTGTTTAATGAGTTAAAAGGATTGTAGATTATACAATGAAGCCCCATGTCTAGCATCTTTTCAGTGCAGGTACAATGCAAACAAAACAAAAAACAATGAATTTTTAGTGGTGTCGAGTACTTTGTTCTGCATTTAAAAAGCCACAACAAACTTATCTCTAAGGATTCACTTACGGTAACTTTTGCAGGCGTCTCCACCCGATCTTTTATCGCCTTCATGTAATGGGACATTATCGGGGATCTCAGCTCAACTTTCTTGGCGTCATCTTTATCCTTCTCACTCCTGAAACGGAATTGGACGAAGATAATCTCGACTGTTCCATAACTCCTGTTTCTTAGGTAGTACTTATCTCTGTGGACAGAACAAAGCATACGAAATAAGCCGGTGGGTTGATGGCCCATGAGACGTGAACATGTGTGATATAAAAAAAAATTAAAAAATTAAAAGCTTTTTAAAACTCTTCTATTCATTTCTTCTTCTTCTATCTTTCGAGGGCCCACGTACAATGCATTGATGATTCTGGCTCCTATGTTTGTAGAGGGGTTCGCGATGTAACTGAGCATGGTTTTGAAGGGGATACTCGGCGATGGTATTTTAAATTGTATTAAGAATTGGGGGTTGTGTACTCATTAAAAAAAAACTCTTGGACAGCGTATAATTTTTTTTCGTCACAGGAAGAAATTTAAAATTAAACCTTTGCTTATTTCAAAAATTGGATGAATGATATTATTGTACCAGTAGTTATTGTAAATATGGATAAATATTGATGCTTACAAAAATAATATTTAAAAATAAATATAGGCTAAGGGGCTGACTTTGTTTCTTTCAAATACAAATTGCATATTTTAATAAGGTGTTTAAGTTTAACTAGCAGATAGATTGCATGCTAGATTGAGATGTTTAGCTAGCAGAGATACTGCACACGATAATAAGGTGTTAAGCTAGTAGATAAATTGCATATCATAATAAGGTGTTTCGCTAGCTGTTGAAGTGCAAATTACAATGAGATGTTTAGCCAGCTGTTGAATTTCCAATGCGGATCAACTGACTACTAACAAACGTGAAGAATAGATTACTTGTAGTAATTTTCCATTCCTGGCTTGATGACAGTTGCCGAGCTTTCCAGCACGTCATTCGACTTCCTGTAGTATCCAACAAAAGCCCGGACCATTGTTTTCTCGCTGAATGTCAACTTGCTGGCTATCTCAACCTGTTACAAAAAAATAATGGATAGAATGGATTGGACATTGTTATCCCTGTTCACTGAAAGGAGACAATGATATGTTTTCCAATTTTGCATTATCTATTTTATACAAATGGAAAATTAAATTAATGGTAAAAGCAGCTAATAACAATTCAATTATAATACAATGGAATGGGATGGGGTGGCTAGAGGGGCAGTCCACCCCGCGTAAGACCGGGGCAGCTAGCATTGCCATCCATCCCGGCAGCGGCATTAATTTTTTTTTAAATATTCAGGGTCGACACTTTCTGTGAAGATTAATAAGACACGAACAAATTGTGTCAATAGAACAATATGAGTTAGCTTTAATAATAATTATACAGAATTAAACGTTTCGGCACATGCCTTCATCAGTACAAACAAACAAAACACATTTAAATAACTATAAAAATTTAATTTATACTTATTTAAATGTGTTTTGTTTGTTTGTACTGATAAAGGCATGTGCCGAAACGTTTAATTCTGTATAATGTATAATTATTATTAAAGCTAACTCATATTGTTCTATTGACACAATTTGTTCGTGTCTTATTAATCTATTTTAAAGCTTTATCGCAGTCCAACACTTTTTATAATTACTTTCTGTCAACTGAGGTAAAAGAAAACCTGGCACCACTGCGACACTTTCTGTCAACTGAGGAAAGAAAACCTGGTACCACCGGGGACGCCACTTGCCCTTGCTACAGCCATGGTTCCCAAACTTAAGTGTAGTACACCCCCATCAGCCAACCTAGTAACAAAGTGTTTGCCAGTGCTCCCTTATGTTGACTCCGCCAGTTTGGGGTTCTTTTGTGGCAAAATCTTCGGAAGGTCAAGTGACCCATTTCCCGGCATCCTATGGAGCCAAAACTTGGCACATAGACTTGTTGCAGAAGACAAACCATTCTATCTATTTTTCAGCCCCACCCCTAACTCAAAAAAAAAATCTGGTTTTCCCTTTTTCAAGGGGAAGATGAAGGAATATGATGCAATAATTTCTTTCCTGTTTTTCAAGAGAAAGATGAAAGAAATACGATACAAGAATTCTTAACAACTGTAGCCATCACTAAGTCATACAAAGATGCATATAAAGGGTTTATTCGAAAAAACTTTTATTTTGAGATTGTTTTTAATGGCCTAGTATTTGACTTGACCTACTTACGGTACTATTTTTATTCCGTTAAAATTGCATTTAAAAAAAAATTGTTTCCTCTCACTATAACTTTTTTCCTCTACCAGCCCCCCCCCCCCCCAAACCCCACTTTTTTTTTCCTTCATGTGCTGTTCTCGGGTCCACCCATGAACTATGATAGCAAGTGGGCCATGGTCTACCCCATAGTGATCCCACAGAAAGTATTGACCACACACAAAAAAAAATTAAAATAATTATTAAAAAAATTAATCCCCGGTTTCACTACTTACCGACACACAGTCGCCTTTGTTTAAAATGCCGAGGTAGGAAGCTGCCTCTCCTCCACACAGGCCTATGTACTTGACTATCTCTGATGCGGCCGTGATCAAGACGTTGCGATAGTCTGTCACGGAATTCTCTAATGTCGTAATATTCCCAACCTGCAGCAGTGAGCTAAAAATAGAAGAAAAAAAATATTGTGCTTCTTTAATTTAATGTTTACTTTCGTAAGTTACAAAAATGCCTTAAGAAGATTATTTTGTTTCAAACCTCGACAATATTCACGGAATTACGTGTAAATTGATGTTTACAAATGTTTGATATCGTCAGCGAATTAGTAATTTAATTGGTTCTTCAAATTCAAGTTACAAAAATGCAGTACTGGAATGACCTAAAGACTTGGAATGATCTACGGATTTGGAATGATCAGGAGAATTGGAATGATCTGCAGCGTTGGAATGATCTACAACATATTGGAATGGTCTACTGCATTTGGATGATCTTAATTATTGGAATGATCTATTGCATTGGAATGATCTAGAGTATTGGAATGATCTACAGCATTGGAATAATCTAAAGTAATGGAATGGTCTACTGCATTGGAATGACCTGGGCAACTGACGCTCATTTAGCACAACTAAACATTGACATTGGATATTTCGAAATAACAATTAAGACTGCTTAAGTTTTCTAAAAATACCTTTACTTGCACAAAGAATTAACTATCAATGTCATTTAAAAAAAAAAAAAAAAAAAATTATTTACTTATTGGTTTTTAAAAATTAAAAAATAAAAAAAAAAAAAAAAAAGAATTATTGCCTTATTGGCTTTTAAAAATTAAAAATTAAAAAAAACGAAAAAATGTATATGAAATAATTCCATTTTTTTATATAGATTCAATGAGGATACCGCAGATGCCTGCCCAGTTGATTATCCATAACATGGAGACGGAGTTTTTTTTAAATTCAACCCTCCACTTATAGTGGCAGCGGATGTTCCCCAAAATTCGTGTCATCAATGATCTGTAATGAGAGCGTGTTAATAAGGAGAGTTGAATCTGAAATGTAAAGGAGGAACAACGACATGTGCTGCTCACCACGCTTCTGTGCGGTAGGTTTTGTAGGTGCCGTTCCTCGGGTTGACCAACTCTCGCTGGGGGCACTCTCCCAGCTCAAGGGTTCTTTTGAACTTGTGCTGGTACTCGAACGCTTTGATGTGCATGCTCGCCGTGACCGGCGTGCTGTGGGATAGAGATTGGATGTGTTAAGGGGCGGGACGTATCACGTGACCGGCGTGCTGTGGGATAGAGATTGGATGTGTTAAGGGGCGGGACGTATCACGTGACCGGCGGGCTGTGGGATAGGAATTAGAGGTGTGAATGGGCGAGGTATCACGTGACGATCGTATTGGGGATAGAAGTTTGAGATGTGAATGGCCGGGACATATCACGTGATGGCTTATTGATGTTTTGGAGAAGAAAACAACAACAAAAAAGTGTGTGTGGGGAGGAGGGGGGGGGGGACTGATAATTAAAATGTAAATTATGTGAAAAGCACCCCGAACATAAAACATCACCTAAGAAAATAAACAATATGTAATGATTTCCCCTCCCCCCCCCCACCCCAAGACAATGCTTCAAAAATTAAAAGTTTGAGCACCACTAGACACGGGCTTAAGAGCGTGAGGGCGCCCCTCCCTGGGTGGCATTTATTTTGGGGCGCCATTATCAGATTTNCGTGCCACCGGATGAGCACGTGAAACTTCACTGACGCAACATGACCACGCAATCACACCGGCGAAGAATGCTCCGGGGGCGACGCGGGCTGCAGCAGGCGGTATGTGTGCGAAAATAAACACCCGCGCTTCCGGTGCAGCTGCAACTGAAAGGACGCGCTTCACAACGTCTAAACACCGAAACACTGCACGCATACGCTCACATACACACCCACCCATAGTTATCATAATCTACAACATGAATGGGCTTGTAAAAATGAGAAGATTTCAATTTAATTTTGAATTATTTTGTTATTTTAAATACGGGTTCTGCCAATTAGGAGTTTTTGTTTATAAAAATGAAAAATTAACAAAAATCGAAGTTTCAAATCCCCACATCATGTATCTATCTGCTCCTCTTTAAAATCTAACCGTCGTCTTATAGGAATATTTGTTGTTTTACAGCAGTGGCTCTCAACCTTCATAATGCTGCGACCCTTTAATACCGTTCCCCTTGTTGTGGTGGCGATCCCCCATCCCCCAAACCGTAAAATTATTTTCGTTGCCACTTCATAACTATGTATCTCCCGATGTTCTTTGACGACCCCTGTGTAAAAAGGGATCGCGACCCCCAGGTTGGGAACCGCCGTCTTACACGAATGCTTGTCTTTTCCTGGCTAATTGATCTTGGACTTAACTGGGATTTTTTTTTTTCTGTTTTGTTTTTTTGTTGTTGTTTTTTTTCATTCCGAAATAACAGTTGCTGTTTTTTGTTTTTTTTCCTCCCATTGAGCCGAGTTGCAGGTGCTCACCAGTTGTATCTTTTGCTTTGATGGTTTTCATATACAGGAAGCCTAGTTGTGTTATGAAAGCATATCCACCCCCACCCCCTCACCTGTTTCCTTGCCCCAAATACTTGGCAGACCAGAGAAATGGTTGCATAATGGAGAACTTACATTGACCAGAGGTACAGTCTGATTCGATGCATTGCAGTTCCGTACTAACAGTGAGGCTTTCCTCTCAAATGTGGTTACCTTTGCGATTGCATACACGCTAACTTAACACTCCATTCCGTGGGCCCTCCATCCCCTTGGGTGGCTGCCGAGAGCAAGGGGGGGGCAGGGGGGCCTTAGACATTTAAGAGGCACAGACGTTGGGATGTGGGAGAAAAAAAAAATTAACTATTAGCTTTGAAGGCGAGGGGCACAACTAGAAAAGGGGCCAGGGCGCCCTCAAAATTCATCTGTACCCACTAACAGCTTTTTTATGCGAGCTCAACTATAAATTATTATGCCGCATTATAAATCCCGTCGATCGTCAATAAATATTCTCAATTCATTTCATGAAAATCCCACGCCAGCCATCCGGGGGGACCGTAACTTCAAAGGTTCTCAATTCATTTCATAAAAATCCCGCGCCAGTATTCCGGGGGACCGTAACTTCAAAGGTTCTCAATTCATTTCATAAAAATCCCGCGCCAGCATTCCGGGGGACCGTAACTTCAAAGGTTCTCAATTCATTTCATAAAAATCCCGCGCCAGCATTCCGGGGGACCGTAACTTCAAAGGTTCTCAATTCATTTCATAAAAATCCGGGCGCCAGAATTCCGGGGACCGTAACTTCAAAGGTTCTCAATTCATTTCATAAAAATCCGGGCGCCAGCATTCCGGGGAACTTCATTCAAACAGCATCACCTCATTTCATCCCACAAAAATTCCGCCCTTGGGATCGGGCGACCTTGACTTTGAGACCTTCACCTTGAGAGCGCATCAAGCATTGTTACGCATCCGCCGAGGATGTAACGAAAGAGAGAGGGGGGAAGGAAGAGGTGAAAGAAACGCGTGGGAGTAAGAAGACAAAAAGGGGGGAGGGGGCAGAGAGGTATGTTGCGGATTCCTTGATTTCCCAATCTTTGAAAGGTCAATGGAGAGTTGTTGTGTCCCCCACCCCCTACCTCCCCTTCTTCCCATGTCTATATAGTTAAACGTTTGTTCCTCTGCCGGCCGTGTAACACGACCTGATGAAAAGGTACAAGGGAGCAGCCGGCCACTTCCCAGCATCCTTCAGACTGTTCACAAAGGGATATTCATTTGGAGGTTTTTAACAACCTATTCAGGCAAGAAATCCTGTGCTGAACGGCCCCACCCCTCCCCCCCCCCCCCCCCCCCCCCCCCTTTTCTTTTTTTTTACTTTTTTTTTTTATATTTATTTTTTTTTTTTTTTCCGTATTTTTTTTTTTATAAACTTTTTTTTAAAAATTATTTATTTTTTTTTAAATATTAAACTATAATAACACAAGAAAAACGAAATGAAACATGGTCATGTAAGGAAATGGTATTCTAATCCAACATTACTAATCTTTCATGATAATTCCTTCTTTTTTTTTCCCTCTTTCTTTCTTTTTTTTTTCTTTCTTTCGGCCTACTTTTCTTTATGTTTGTACTTTGATTTTCTTGACAATGTCCTCAACAACACGATTCCTTGTGTTCATTCTGAAATAACAGTTGCTGTTTTTTGTTTTTTTTCTTCTCCCATTGAGCCGAGTTGCAGGTGCTCACCAGTTTTATCTGTTGGTTTGATGGTTTTCATATACAGGAAGCCTCTATAGTTTTATTTGACGATGTCACCGTCAGCCTACTTCCTTTATTTTTGCCTAGCGACAACGTCATCGATCAACACGTTTCGCATGTTTGTCCATTTGCCAGTGTCCTCAGCGAAACACTTCCTATGGCAGCGGTTCTTAACCTGTGGGTCGCGACCCCCTTTGGGGGTCGCGCAACCCTTTTCTAGGGGTCACCTAAGACCATCTGAACAAATATATCCCAACAGCTATGAAGAAGCAACGAAAATAATGGTGTACCTTTCCTTGGCTCAGTGAAAAGAACCGTATCTCATTACACTGTTCCTCTCAGGCGTTACCCATCTCGCATTCACTTTATTTAAAGCCGAATTTTTTGTTACACGCATCTCTTACTGTTGCATGAGCCAGCCATGAAAAGTTTTTAAAAAAAACTAGATAGACCCCTGGGTTGATGAGAAGGGGTGGGGGGGGGGAGTGGCACGGGGAGAAAGGAGGTTTTGGAGTTTGGAGGTTCCATCGAAGTAAATAAATCCTGGAACAAGATGGTTGGGCTTGAAAGAAAAAAAAACATTTTTTTTTTTTAAATTAAAGGGACGTATCGGCAAAATGTCTTCTTGTGGAGGAGACAAGAAGGAGGTTGTTATTTCTTTATGGAAATTAACGGCAGCTCAATTTACTTTTATATTTCATTTTATTGTTTTTTAATTTTTTTTTGTTTGTTTTTTTTGGTTTTTTTTTTGGTTTTTTTTTTGTTTTTGTTTTTTTTTTTTTTCTTTTTTTTAATTTTTTTCTTGATATTTTTTATCGAAATTAAATAAAAAAAAAAGAAGGGGGGGGGGTGGCAAAGAATATTTATTTATACCTTCTTGCTCACAAATGTTATATCTAGCTAAATCGCTTCCGGTGGGGATGATTGAAGTGAGTGAGGTGATTGAAGTGAGTGAGGTGATTGAAGTGAGTGAGGTGATTGAAGTGAGTGAGGTGATTGAAGTGAGTGAGGTGATTGAAGTGAGTGAAGTAGGGCGTGGATTATGATATGGGGGGGGGGGGGACAACAACAACTCAGCAAACACACACTAGAACATATCGTCATTTCCCGTTTCCTGTTTTCAAAATTTCTGCCATCCTGACTCGCGTCTGGTCATGGTGGATGACATAGTTTGTCTGTGTGAGTGACTTAGCACTCAGTTGTCTGTCTGGTGAGTGAATTAGCACACAGTAGTCTGTCTGGGTGAGTGACGTAGCACTCAAAGTTGTCTGTCTGGGTGAGTGAATTAGCGCGCGCTTGTCTGTTTGGCGTTAGTGACTTACACTCAGTTGTCGGTCTGGGGTGAGTGAATTAGCGCGCGCTTGTCTGTTTGGCGTTAGTGACTTACACTCAGTTGTCGGTCTGGGGTGAGTGAATTAGCGCGCGCTTGTCTGTTTGGCGTTAGTGACTTACACTCAGTTGTCGGTCTGGGGTGAGTGAATTAGCGCGCGCTTGTCTGTTTGGCGTTAGTGACTTACACTCAGTTGTCGGTCTGGGGTGAGTGACTTAGCACGCACTTGTCTGTCTGGGTGTGTGCCTTAGAAATCAGTAGTCTGTCTGGGTGTGTCAATCAGCACGCACTTAGCTGTCTGGGTGTGTGCCTTAGAAATCAGTAGTCTGTCTGGGTGAGTGCCTTAGAAATCAGTAGTCTGTCTGGGTGAGTGCCTTAGAAATCAGTAGTCTGTCTGGGTGAGTGACTTAGAAATCAGTAGTCTGTCTGGGTGAGTGCCTTAGAAATCAGTAGTCTGTCTGGGTGAGTGACTTAGAAATCAGTAGTCTGTCTGGGTGAGTGACTTAGAAATCAGTAGTCTGTCTGGGTGAGTGACTTAGAAATCAGTAGTCTGTCTGGGTGAGTGACTTAGCACGCACTTGTCTGTCTGGGTGTGTCAATCAGCACGCACTTAGCTGTCTGGGTGTGTGCCTTAGAAATCAGTAGTCTGTCTGGGTGTGTCAATCAGCACGCACTTAGCTGTCTGGGTGTGTGCCTTAGAAATCAGTAGTCTGTCTGGGTGAGTGACTTAGCTCGCGCTTGTCTGTTGTGGATGATTGGCTTTTCACACGCACGTGTTTTTCTGGGTGAGTAACTTAGCACGTGCGTGCCTGTGACGTTTGGGACTTTGTTTAAGATCACCATCTATGGTGTTGAATCGAATACATACAGCGGTTTTCGTTTGTTTGTTTTTTTAAACACACCAATAAAAAAAAAGACATACACACAAAAGGTGTGTTATTGAGGTACTCACCATGCCAAAGTAAATATCACCAGTACACATAAAATGCTTGCCGTAGGTCCAACTGCAGGTCTGCTGCTGTTCCGCCTGGACAACGAATGGGGCGATCTCATCTTGCTCTGCATCCTGCTGATCACAGAAACATATCAGTACATTAATAATGGCGATATCGGTTCGGTTCATTTGCAAAACCAACGGCATATTAACGTGGAAAACATGTTACACAGCTGACATCATATTAAGGAGACACCCAAGGATCATAAACGAAGGACTGCGTTCAAGCTGTGTGAAGGAAATAGAGGAGCAAGCAATGTTCCCTCTAAGGTTTGTTGGTTCGTGTGCAAAATCATACAATTGTGTGCAAAGTTTTACAGCATCATTTTTTTTTGTGTGTGTGTGCTTAATGTTACAGCCCACATATACAAACACACATTTACATGGAAATTAGCTGCGGGGATACTCAAAATTGCTGCGCGGCGTCTGTGAGATAGCTGCGCGGTCGCGCAGCCGCGCAGCTTAAAGGGAACATTGGGAGCAAGGTGTGCGGAAGCTTGAATGGAAAGACGGGACAATAAGATAAGAACCATTCGGCTAAGAGTCTTCCTCCGCGGACCGGACAAATAAAAATACAACAAGAAATAGGAAACAGTTAACAACTCAAGTGATCGCCATTATCATGGCCGGAAGTTATTCTTGACAACAAAGGCGGGGGCATTTAGTTGCACGCGATCCGTTTCCAGGAAAGAGAGACACTAACTCCAGAGATGGCGGGGTCGGGGAGGGGGGGGGGCATTTCAAGTCAAGGGGACAGTCATTAGGTTAAGGCGATATTTTACGTCAGTCAAAGATACATTCGTATGTCAAGCGGATATTCGTAGACCGAGGGGGGGGGACATTCGTATGTCAGGCAGATATGTGTAAACCGACGGGGATACTTGACGTATGTCAAGTGGCTTTTCTTAAGCCGAAGGGACCAAAAATCATTGAAAAGGGCCATTGTCTTACAAAATACTTGCTCATATACATTTTTTCGATTACATAATAAAGGTAACAGCTGCTTGGAATGACTTGAGACAAGCATTATATGATCTCTCATCTTAGATAAATAAACCTGGAGAGAGAGAAAGAGAGAGAGAGAGAGAGAGAGAGAGAGAGAGAGAGAGAGAGAGAGAGAGAGAGAGAATGTCCTAAATAACACTGTCATAGAAAACAAAACCCACACAGAAGGTGTCAAGAGTCTGGTGTCAAGAGTCTGGTGTCAAGAGTCTGGTGTCAAGAGTATGGTGTCTTTAACACCAACCAACACTCGTATAACCCCACAGTAGGTGTTAAAGAATATGGTGTACTTAACACCAGCTAACACTATTATCCTCATATATAAGCACACAGAGGGTGGCATCCTCATATA
>CAXITT010000859.1:213117-227770 GCA_964033795.1 Lymnaea stagnalis
GGTGGGGGGTGGGGGGAGGATGGGGGTAAAGTGGGGGGTGGGGGGGGGGGAGGAGGGGGAGCGGGGTAATATGAAATACCTGATGTAGCTTTAGCGTGTACAGAAAAAAAGTGTACAGGGCACTTTTTTTAAATTGAAATGATCGTGTACGCAATGCAAAAATTGGTCGCGACTGAGATGAAGTATTCTCTGGTGTCGCCGACTGGTTGCGCCGACTGGTTGCGCCGACTGGTTGCGCCGACTGGTTTGGCCGACTGGTTTCGCCGACTGGTGTCACCGGCTGAACCAGAACACTGCATATATTTTTATGCTTGTATTTAATTAAAGCTTTTGGGGTTTTCTTTTTGATACTAACGCAGGCATGTGCCGAGATGTCTACCTTTGTATTCTGTATATTTATTATTACAGCTGGACATATAACGATTCATTGACATATTTTTTTTTTCAGTATTATTCATCTATGATAAGAAAGGATGATTTTTCAATCATTGTTCACATTCATCCAGTGCCTGATTCGAGTTTGAATCATTTAAAATCTCCACACGTTTTTAAAGAACTGAATCGATTTTCTGTGCATTTTCGTTCACCGTGTCTGTTTTTTCTTTTTTCTTTTTAATAAAATTAATCGAGGTCGCAGATGATCTAATCTCCATCTAAATTAGGGTGGCGACCCCAACAAAAAAAATGCTGAGAACCTGTGATTTATATCAGGCCCGCACAACTCAAAAAGGTAAGGCGGGCCGTAATACTTTATGAAAAACTTGTGCGGACCAAAAGATAATAGGACAGGAAGGAAAGCTATTAAGAAAATAATAAAAATAAAGTATATTTCGTTACTTCGCGGGGCCACAAAGTGGGAGCTGGCGGGCCACATGCGGCCCGCGTGCCGTAGTGTTGTTCAGGCCTGATTTATATCATCTAAATATTCCTAGCTGCATGATACAATGAATGTTAAAGCTCCCGTATAAGTTGGCAATCGCTCAAAGCCTGCTATTAATGACGCCTTGCCAGTCATTAGCTTCTAAAATACATACTTTTTTTTTCCCCACTTCAACTAGTTTGAAAGTGGCTATAGGGTTTTTTTCTTTTGTTTGTTTTTTTTTTTTTGTTTTTTTAAATAAATAACAATATACTTCCGCTTTGATATATAACAGGCTGGGTAAGCTAGGTTATATATTACAGGTTGGGTAAGCTAGGTTATATATAACAGGCTGGGTAAGCTAGGTTATATATAAAAGGCTGGGTAAGCTAGGTTATATATAACAGGCTGGGTAAGCTAGGTTATATATAACAGGCTGGGTAAGCTAGGTTATATATAACAGGCTGGGTAAGCTAGGTTATATATAACAGGCTGGGTAAGCTAGGTTATATATAACAGGCTGGGTAAGCTAGGTTATATATAACAGGCTGGGTAAGCTAGGTTATATATAACAGGCTGGGTAAGCTAGGATATATATAACAGGCTGGGTAAGCTAGGTTATATATAACAGGCTGGGTAAGCTAGGTTATATATAACAGGCAGGGTAAGCTAGGTTGTATATAACAGGCTGGGTAAGCTAGGTTATATATAACAGGCTGGGTAAGCTAGGTTATATATAACAGGCTGGGTAAGCTAGGTTATATATAACAGGCAGGGTAAGCTAGGTTATATATAACAGGCTGGGTAAGCTAGGTTATATATAAAAGGCTGGGTAAGCTAGGTTATATATAACAGGCTGGGTAAGCTAGGTTATATATAACAGGCTGGGTAAGCTAGGATATATATAAAAGGCTGGGTAAGCTAGGTTATATATAACAGGCTGGGTAAGCTAGGTTATATATAATTCATACTTGAAAGCTGAATGGCAGGAAACGTTATCTCTTAGGTTGAAAACGTAAACCCCCATGATGCAGTAGTGAATAACACGGAGCGGGACATCGGAAGCGTACGAATCCCCTATGAGTTCATCAGAAAATAATGGCTCGGAGCGCACTTTACCACGTCTGCAAAGCCATGCGGGTTTGTTTGTTTGTTGTTTTTTTTTAAACGCGCATGAATGATTTTTTTTGTGTTATTATTTTTTTTAAAGTAATTTGCTCTCCTCCCTCCGGGCCATAGAACAAGAGACACTGTCTTAAGGAGGATCACCTGTTGGTGAACGAGACCATGGTAGTACAAGGAGAGGGGGGGACAAGGTGAGAGGTAGACGAGGGGACAGGTTGCCAAGTTGAGGGGGGCAAGGTGAGAGGGAGACAGGGGAGAGGTAGCCAATGGGAGAGGTAGCCAATGGGAGAGGAAGACAAGGAGAGAGGTAGACAAGGTGAGAGGTAGACAGGGGGGAGAGGTAGCCATGGGTTGAGGTAGACAATGGGAGAGGTAGACAACGAGAGAGGTGGACAATGGGAGAGGTAGACAAGACTAGGGGGAGGGGGGGTTTCATCACTGCGCTTACATAATTAGCCACCGTCGTCTCCATCCCTAATGTTCCCAGAATGTGTGGAAGCGGCTACCAAGCGTTTGTCCTGAGAACACAGCTATGAACCAGGAGGCTTAAGGTGTAGGAGGACAAGAAATGTATTCAAGAAATGTCTGTAGCCTCCCTATTATTGAGAGGGCGACCACTGCTTAAAAGTAAATGAGACAACGTGAATGAGATGGAGACTTCGGAATAAAGCACACTATAGATTATAAGGGGGGCCCTTCTTTATGGCACAATTTAAATGAGATGGAGACTTCGGAATAAAGCACACTATAGATTATAAGGGGGGCCCTTCTCTATGGCACAATTTAAATGAGATGGAGACTCCGGAATAAAGCACACTATAGATTATAAGGGGGGCCCTTCTTTATGGCACAATTTAAATGATATGGAGACTTCGGAATAAAGCACACTATAGTTTATAAGGGGGGTCCTTCTCTATGGCACAATTTAAATGAGATGGAGACTTCGGAATGAAGCACACTATAGATTATAAGGGGGGCCCTTCTTTATGGCACAATTTAAATGATATGGAGCCTTCGGAATAAAGCACACTATAGTTTATAAGGAGGGCCCTTCTCTATGGCACAATTTAAATGAGATGGAGACTTCGGAATAAAGCACACTATAGTTTATAAGGGGGGCCCATCTCTATGGCACAATCTAAATGAGATGGAGACTTCGCAATAAAGCACACTATAGTTTATAAGGGGGACCCTTCTTTATGGCACAATTTAAATGAGACGGAGACTAACGACACTTGAATGAAATTTCTGCTCTATAGGTTGAGGGGAAGTGGGTCAATAAGGCCCCCGACAAAAAGCGAAAGTTAATATAAACAATTTTTGAAAATTATTTCATTTGGAAAGATTATGAGTTTTGATTCTCACTTTTCGATTGTACAAACCAAAAAAAAATAAAAAAATGATGCGTTGAGTTAGATCTAAGGAATCTGACCAAGTTACCCACCTAACAACATTCAGGGGTTAGTAAACAGGAAGTTGCGCATTCAAACCCTTTCCCTGTTGCGAATGCACGTGCCTCACTTACACGTCAGTAAATGTTTGGCCAATGGCAAGGGCTGCAGACGATAACGGATGATCAATTAAGATAACGTAAATTAATGATAATGACCATATGAGATTTAAAAAAAACAGGGTCACGTGGATATTACTCTAGGGCAGCGGTTCCCCACCACTCACCCTTCCACCCCCCGCCCCCTAAGTGACGTGCCACGACCTGGAACCGGACCACGAAAGCACAAATACCGGATCATACAATGAAAATGGGGAAGAAACACTGATGACCTAGGGCAGTGGTCAGCGACCTGAGTGCGCCTCAGCCATTCGGTCACAAATCGGTTTTGACTCCCAAAAAAAAAACAAAAAAAAAAAACATGATTCTTGACAGGTTCTTGAAAAGAAATTTGGCTCTAACAAGGTATGATCGTCCTGCTGCTCATTTCTTGGCTCTTTTGACTAATGTTTATTTCCGACCACTGTACTAATGAGTTTGCCGACCACTGTACTAATGAGTTTGCCGACGGCCGACCCATAATAAGGGTTTCGTTGCCGTCTCGTGGTTATTTGTGTGGGTTTTGTTTCTATCAACCAGCTCCAAGTACACTCCAAGTCCACTCCACGTCCGCTCCAAGTCCACTCCAAGTCCGCTCCTAGCCCACTCCAAGTCCGGTCCAAGTCCACTCCATTTCCGCTCCAAGTCCGCTCAAAGTTCGTTCCAAGTCCGCTCCAACTCTAAGTCCGCTCCAAGTCCGCTCAAAGTCCGTTCCAAGTCCGTTCCATGTAAATGTGACAAATGACAAATGGGTGACCAGCGTACGAAAAAACGGTCTTAGGCAAACCGATTTCTTGATAAATAGAAAAAGAGAGGAGAATTAAAGCTTACACTAAAAAAAAGTGGAGATGGCAGAGTTGTGGAGATGGCAGTTTCCTTGGCCGTTGAATAGAACATCCCTGACACGCAGACATCTCAAACATCCCTGACACGCAGACAACATCTCAAACATCCCTGACACGCAGACAACATCTCAAACATCCCCCGGCCCACCAACAGACCACATCCGACACGACGACAGCACCATTTCCAACACCGCGGACACGCCAAAATACGAATTCTAAGACGCCCACGACACGCCAACAGATCACATCTGACATGCCAACAGACCACATCTGACACGCGAACAGACCACATCTGACACGCCAACAGACCACTTCTAAGACGCCCACGACACGCCAACAGATCACATCTGACATGCCAACAGACCACATCTGACACGCCAACAGACCACATCTGACACGCCAACAGACCACATCTGACACGCCAACAGACCACTTCAAAGACACAACAGACCACACCTCACACGCCAACAGACCAAACCACACACGCCAACAGACCACTTCTAAGACGCCCACGACACGCCAACAGAACACATCTGACATGCCAACAGACCACATCTGACACGCCAACAGACCACATCTGACACGCCAACAGACCACATCTGACACGCCAACAGACCACTTCAAAGACGCCCACGACATGCCAACAGACCACATCTGACATGCCAACAGACCACTTCTAAGACGTCCACGACACGCCAACAGACCACATCTGACACGCCAAAAAACACATCTGACACGCCAACAGACCACATCTGACACGCCAGCAGATAACATCTGACACGCCAACAGACCACCTCTGACACGCCAACAGACCACATCTGACACGCCATCAGACCACAGCACCCGTGAAGAAACGCCGCAGCAGCCTCGAGATAAAACCACTTGTCCCCCCACACCCGCGCGCCCCTATCTCCCGACTGTTCTGCCAGGATTGGCTCGCATGCTAGACGCAAACGTTCTTCCAAAATACAAAAATAAAAAAATAGTAAAAGTCGGTCTCAAAAACACACACACACCCGCCCCCCCCCCCACCCCAAACCTTGATCACGGCCTGCAGTGTTTTCTCGGTGTCTACCTGTTGGATCCAGGACACCAAAACCGGAGCAAGGATAAGGTGGGAGAGAGTGGTGTTGAAACTACTAAGACATTTTTTTATTTTGTGTGTGTGTGTTATACACCTCATCGAAATCAGAAACTGTATAACTGATAGACAACATGTATTTAGCACACATTTTGAAGCCCCTGGCGTGTTCGTAAACGGAGCCTGAGGTCTCAAAGTGAGGAGTCCATGACACGTTGTCGTGGTGATACTGAACTGTTATCTCAACTCCGGTCACCGGCGGGCTGTCTTATTGAGCTTACAACAGCGTGCTGTCTAATTTAGCTTACACCTGCGTGCTGTCTTATTTAGCTTACACCGGCGTGCTGTCTTGTTTAGCTCACACCAGCGGGCTGTCTTATTTAGCTTACACCAGCGTGCTGTCTTATTAAGCTTGCCTGTTAAGTGTAGTTAAGTGTAGTTAAGTGTAAGGTTATTATTTTAAATAATATTTAACTGAGGGTGATGCCTACAGATGAAAAGGGCGATGCTTACAGATGAAAAGGGCGATGTTTACAGATTAAAAAGGCGATTCCTACAGATGAAAAGAGCGATGCTTACAGATGAAAAGAGCGATGCTTACAGATGAAAAGGGCGATTCCTACAGATGTAAAAGGAAATGCCTACAGATGAAAAGAGCGATGCCAACAGATAAAAAAAGGGGCGATGCCTACAGATGAAAAGGGAAATGCCTACAGATGAAAAGAGCGATGCTTACAGATGAAAAGAGCAATGCTTACAGATGAAAAGGGCGATTCCTACAGATGAAAAAGGCCATGCCAATAGATAAAAAAAGGGGCGATGCCTACAGATGAAAAGAGCGATGCCTACAGATGAAAAAGGCGGACTCATTAAACCAGCTTTGATGTGTGATTAGAAGGCGCGGGCGCGCACTCAATGAACCCGAAGATGGACTTTGCGCTCTCGTTAATTCTACTACGAAGATGTCATTGGAGGGCCTGCGTCAACACGCGCACATTCGTTTCTAGTGTTCGCTGGTTCGTTGATTGGTTCGTTTTTCTTGTTGTATTTGCTTTTGTTGTTTTTTGTGTTGTTTTTTTTTTGTTGTTGTTTTTTTTTAAATTATGTTTTAAATATTTTTTTTTAGATTATTGTTTTTTAAATATTTTTCCCTTGCGAATTGGGGTCATGATGTTAAAAAGGAAGAGATATCAGGCATCTTTGCGTGGATTGTTCCTAGAAGTGAAACTTTTCATTTAACACTAAAACAACGTGGTTTTTTTTTCCCCCTAGAGTACCACCGAGGTCTTCATACTCTGTCATCTGAGCCTCTACTAAGTCAGTTGTTCTTTTTTTCTTCTTCTTCTTTTTCTAGTGCGAGGAAAGTTTAATAAACAAAAACCATATCTATTAGATAAGAAAAACATAAATATTTATTATGATGTTGCAAACCAAATAAACTGACTCTAAACTTACTGTTGTCTAACCCCAACCCCCCCCTCTCCCCCCCCCCCGCGACTTCCGCACCCCCCACCCCCCACCTCTTCTTGTATCAACTCTGCTACGCCTTTGAGACCCGCGACTTCCGCACCCCCCACCCCCCACCTCTTCTTGTATCAACTCTGCTACGCCTTTGAGGTATTGGTTTTTTCCAAGGTCCCCACAGGAGTCCGTTCAAGTGGCCGGGCGAGACGCCAGCAGCGACTCGTGACACGGAATTAATCTACGCTAATCTGAGACGCGGTGTGTGGGTGCATGGCTGACTCAAGGGCCGTGGAGTCGGAGTCGATCACGGAGATCGGAAACATTTGCTGGACATCATCGTATTCAGCATCGATTATTTTTTTTCCTGTCATAAACGTGTATAATAATAGGAATTTAAAAAAGTATTCGATTTCCCATAATTTGTTGAATCATTGCCCTGTATCGAGATCTACCCATCATGGATTCGAATATCGCCCTGTATGGTGTGAAATTGCTAAAGTTGGATGCCATTGACCCGGACGTCCAAGAGGAATCGTCATTTTTTGTTCCGACTCCGCTTCGGATGCGCTCCTACGTGAACTTCACTTCCCCCCAAAAATGGTTATAAGCACGCGACAGCACGTCACTCTGACGTCACCCAGTTTCCGGTGGGGGCGGGATTAATTAGCGTTGATGGAATTATTGATCACGGTGTCTCAGGGGGTTCTAAAGTTGTGAGATCGTGGACAGAGCGGTGCGTAACTACGTAAATATTTTACAAAAATATTAAAAGAAACAAAATGATGAAAACCAAGTGACATTTTCAAGATTGTAGTGTAGCTGTTTTAATCACATATTAACCAACTGTTGATTTTTTTAAAAAAATATTTTGTGTCGTCTTTAGGATTAAACAAAAAATTATTTAGGAACCATACGATCGTGAGCAATGAAGGGCGTACACAGATGTGTCGGGCGACACATACAGTCTTGGAAAGTCGGGCGACACATTCAGTCTTGGAAAGTCTGGCGACAAATTTAGTCTTTGAAAGTCTGGCGACAAATTTAGTCTTTGAAAGTCTGGCGACAAATTTAGTCTTTGAAAGTCTGGCGACAAATTTAGTCTTTGAAAGTATGGCAACACATTTAGTCTTGGAAAGTCTGGCGACATATTAGTCTTTGAAAGTATGGCGACACATTTAGTCTTTGAAAGTCTGGCGACACATAAGTCTTTGACAGTATGGCGACAAATTTAGTCTTTGAAAGTCTGGCGACAAATTTAGTCTTTGAAAGTATGGCGACAAATTTAGTCTTTGAAAGTCTGGCGACAAATTTAGTCTTTGAAGTCTGGGGACAAATTAGTCTTTGAAAGTCTGGCGACAAATTTAGTCTTTGAAAATCTGGCGACAAATTTAGTCTTTGAAAGTCTGGCGACAAATTTAGTCTTTGAAAGTCTGACGACAAATTTGGTCTTTGAAAGTCTGGCGACAAATTTAGTCTTTGAAAGTCTGGCGACAAACTTAGTCTTTGAAAGTCTGGCGACAAATGTAATCTTTGACAGTCAGGCGACAAATTTGGTCGTTGAAAGTCTGTCGACCACTAAACAAGAGCAATGATGGAACCACTGATTCGTACACCGCACAATGCAACAATGGGACATAGACCGGAAGTCAGAAACGTGATTATTATTTTTTTCCTTGATCCCTAAAACCTCTTGTAAACCTCAGAATTAAGTCAGACAGACATCTACACGCCCGACAAAGAATGTACCCCAGCAGCAGAGACTCTATGAGGTTTTTGCACCTTCTCTACAAACGACCCGCCACTGAGAAGGGGAAAAATTATTTCCCACCACCTCTTACTTTACCTTGGAGTTTCTGTCTGTTTTCCTAATCACGGCTTTTCAGAAATTGCATTTTGCGAGTCTGGATTTTTCTTCCCCCAAATGAAAGCGACAGGGATCTTTTGAGGTGGTTTGGGGAGGGGGGGGGGAGAATTATGTGTGTGTGTGTGTGTGCGCACAGGGGGGGGGAGTGATGGAACACGTCCAGGGATGAAGAGGTCCGCCCACTTAATGCTGACAGCAGTATTTGTAAACAGTGATTTTTTACATTATTTTTTTTGACGTACCCTCGATGGCAAAAGTGAAGTGAAGTATAACACAGCTCTCTTGAGCCAATACAGGTGTTTAGAGATTATAAAATCGTAGTAATTTTTTTTTTTTTTTAGTTTTTGTGCTGAGCTTCTTGTACAACATGATGGACAGTTTGGGAGAGAAAAAAATCAGTAGCGTACTTTAAGAGTTAAGACGAGGGATAGAGAGTAGTGTGGAAAGTGTCAAAGGCAGCAAGAGACAGTGGAAATGGATTCGTAAGCAAATCAGGATTATTTTGTCACGGAGATGTATCATTCGGCAGTTTCTTTTAGGGCGCTGAGCGGGAAAACAGAACCACAGTGGAGTCATCTGGATTGTTGAGTGGATGGAGGAAACACATACGGGTAATAGGTCATTGAAGACCCAACACCGTCAATACCCCACGATCCCGAGGACCCCAATTATGCGAAACCACGCAACCCTAATACCCAACTACCCTGCTATTAAATAGACCCCCGGGCCGTAATTGTCAATGTGTTTTTACACTGCACCTGAGTAGCAGTTTCTCTTTGTCTTTTTTTTTTGTTGTTGTTATTTTCTATGTTATTTACCGTCCCGAAAATGACTAAAACCTGATATTGTGTAGACCTAGGTTGTTTCTTTGGCATAGATAGTATGGCGGTTTTCTTTTTTTGTCTTCAAATTTTGCATCAACTTTGACCAAACTTTCATCTTCCGTGGTTGGGGATCTTTTATTCAGAGCTCGCCCTCCCCCAAACAAATGCAAAGAGGGGCCATCTATATAGTATGTACGCAAAAAAGTAAAAGTTTCAACACCCCCCCCCCCACCCACACACACACACAACAGTAGCCGACTAACATGGACAACGAGGTCTTCCGGCCCCTTTATTTTTATTTACCGTAACTTGGGACACGACCCTAGAAGATATCACCATACCCCCCCACCCCAAAACAAGACGGGCGAACTCTGGATGCTTTCAGATTTTTAATCATTTTTATTTGTTTGCCGTTGCTTGTTTTATTCTGTTTAGGGAGGCTTTCAGTCGAAACGCTTGTTTTAGAATTTTAGATAAGGCTTTTGGTCGAAACGTTGTCTTAGTCTGTTGAGGAGGGCTTTTAGCCGAAACGCTTCTTTAGTCCTTTTGGGAAGGCTTTTAGTCGAAACGTGCACTGTTTATTGCCCTGCTCATTCATTTCAAGCTCCAACTTGCCCGTTCCAATATTTCCTAACACATCACACCCCTCTAGAACCCACGCGAGAATTTCGTGCTCAAAAGAAAATTTGATGGAAGGAATAAAATCGTGAATGACAACCATTTAATCATTCTCTCCAGTTTTTAAAAACTATAAAAAAAAAAAAAAAAAAAAAAAATTTAAAAAAAAAGTGTGCACCTAACACTAAAGGTGTGTACCTACCACTAACGGTTTCTCACATCTGCTGGTACAGTTCCTGGCTCTGGCCGGGGTGGTCACCGAGACCCCGATGTCCCCGACGGGATGCAAAAAAAATAGTTTTGGATCCCGTTCCGAACATTTGAGACCCCAGGAAATGTTGTGGGAACAGAATGAAGTTGCCCGCGATCTGTGCCAAATTACCCTCATCAACGGGGCCTGGCAGTTAAAGGAACGCCAAGCCTTGGCAGAGACGATACCGCCCGGCATTCCAGACCTCGCCTTAATTAGCCCTAGCCTCTGTCACTTACACTGATTACCGGCAGGGATATGGCGCGCCTGCGAGGACGAAAGCGATCCATTCGCGGTACACCGTCCGGCACCAAGCAGCGTCTTTTAGAAGTGAACAGAGAATTTGTTTTAAAAGAATTTTTTATTTATATATATATATATATATATATATATGCAAAAGGAATAAAAAGTTTAAAGAATTATTATTATAATTCTTTTTAATCTGCCTTCGTGATCGCGGTCGTTTAGTGTTTATCACCGTACGCCGCTGAGAGTGTCTTAATTAGATCAGCGTGTGCGGCTTGTATCACGACAACATAAATTTTTTTTTTTTTTTTTTTTTTTTTTTTTTTTTTTTTTTTTTTTTTTTTTTTTTTTTTTTTTTTTTTTCTCTTTTTTTTTTTTTTTTTTTTTTTTTTTTTTTTAAATATAATTACTATTTTGTTCCATTAATGCACTCCAGCTTTTTTTTTTCCTGTTCATGTTTTGATAGACACCATCTGTTTCCGATTTGTTTGTTTGTTGTTTTTTTTTTTGTTGTTTTTATTTTGTTGTTTTTTTAAAATTCATATTTTATTTCATTAAGACTATTACTTCACTTCTGCGGGTCGATTCCGTAGACATATTTCCGTCATGTTTCAGTCATTTATTTTATTGTTTTTATATCGTTTTAAATGACTATTATTTACAGGAGTCCGATGACAAAACCTGCCAAGTTATATCTGGTTGATTTTTAGACCAAAAAAAAACTGCTTTTTTTTTTTATTAATAAAAAAAACCTGCTTTATCTTTATTTTTATTTTTTTTTTTAGTAGTAAAATTAAATGTATACAGCAAATATAGCATTTTGTCTATTTATAATGGTGACTATTAAGACTTGTGTGAAGCTTTTGATTCATTAAATACATAAAATATCTGTAGATAACACTTGAAAAATCCACCAAAATAGTTAACTCACCCCCGCCACCCACCATACACACCCACACACAACCACACACACACAAGTGACTTAGCAGGTTGTTGTATTTTTATTATTATTATTTTTGTTTGTTGTTGTTGCAATGGGACTCCTCAACTAATAACGTTACTTTGGAGATGGTGTCGGTGGGTCGTCGAGTTCGCACTCACGATACCCCCCCCCCTCCGGCACTCCCCCAAACGGGCCGAAGCCCCAGACCGTGCAAAGCGCGCCGGGAACTTCCCTCACTGGCCCGAGGGACGCCCGGCGGACCGAGGGCGCTGCGTTTAAAGCATCCGTAGTCCACTCTCCTATGGGTCAGGACGGCTTTACTTCCTCTCCGGAGAGGAGGTGTTGCGTTACCCCTCCCCACCGCCCAGGGAGCTGTCAACTAAATGAATCGGTTATTGCTTTTTCCTATTGTATCAAATGTCTTGTCCCCGCTCCACTTAGTTATCTGCAAGATTTGAGAAATTTCACCAATGGTGATATGTTGTCATTATATCTGGTATATTACTATTATTATTATTATTATTATATGCTAGGGCTTAACCAGGTGCATTTTTTTGCTATTCTTACACCGGGTTCGGGTATTTTGAGGAAATACCCCGTGGGTCCTGGGGTCCAAGTTAGAGACCGACCGACAGTGATTTTCTGATTTCGTCCGAAGCCGAAAATAGGCCGAAAGCTTAAAATGACTTTCGGCCGAAACCGAAAAAATACCGAAAGTTAAAAATGACTTTCGGCCGAAACCGAAGCCGAAAAGGAAGTATTTAGATATTTTGAAATTCGTTCCCGCATACATCGAAAATGATGGGAGAAAGTATAAACATTTACATTCTTTTTATAACAAATTAGATAATCGTGAATAAATAAACATCTAATATAACATCTTGTTGTTAAAGATCGTTTAGTTTGTTCTTAAAGATCGCTTAGTTTGTTGTTAAAGATCCTTCAGTTTTTTGTTAATGATCACTTTATTTTCTCTTAAAGATCGGTTAGTTTGTACATAAAGATCGCTTAGTTTATTCTTATAAATCATTTAATTTCTATTAAAGATCATTCGTTTCGTTCTTAAATATCACTTAGTTCGTTCTTAAAAATCGCTTAGTTTTTTTCTTTAACATCCTTTACTTTTGTATTAAAGATCGCTTTTTTTTTAAAGATCACTTTATTTGTTTTTAAAGATCGTTTAGTTTGTTCTGAAAGATCGCTTAATTTGTTCTTAAAGATCGTTTAGTTTTTCTTAAATGTCGCTTAGTTTGTTGTTAAATATCGTTTTTGCTGAGAATTAGATGACTGAAAACCTCAGTCATTTTTGGCCGGATGGCCGAAAGTCTAAGTCAATTTCGGAAAAAACCGAAAAAAAACGAAAGTTAACTTGTCTCTTTCGGCCGATACCGAAATAAAGCCGAAAGTTAACTTTCAGATTCGGCCGAAACCGAAACTTGGCCGAAAGTGATAAAATGGCCACTTTCGGCGCCGAAACCGAAGCCGAAATTCGGTCGGTCTCTAGTCCAAGTGTTAACTAACATTTTCTATAAACAAAAGGCTTACTCCCTATCTGTCGACCATTAAACATTAGGCCTACAGACACTCCAACAGCCCTACTCATTATCAGTCGACCATTAAACATTAGGCCGACAGACACTCCTACAGTCACACAGTCCTACAGTCAGTCCTAAACCATACCGTGGCTCTTTGATTCATATCATAGTCGACTCCGAAAAAGTCAAACTTTTTACAAGAGTTCATCCGTCACGCATGACGCTTGCTGGTAGGTAGCATTGTTTCAGGTAGCATTGTTTCATTCATTACTATTAATAAAAAACAAGTTGATTGGGCGTGAGGGCCGGTTGTGAAATGGAAGCAGCCACACCAAAAGCAACATATTATATATAAAATAAATGCAAGATTTTCAGTAAGTATATTTTATAATAGTAACTTTATATTGAAAAGCAATACAATTACCTCATTTATTAATATTTACAATGTAAATTGCATACACTGTTTTTCCTTTCTATTGCATATAACTATTTCCTTATCTATTGAACATAATATTTTCTCTGTCTATTGCATATGTTTCCCTGTTTTTTGCATAATATTATGTTTTACCTGTCTTTTGCATATAATGTTTCCCTGTCTATTCAAATTGCATGTAATATTTTCCCTGTCGATGGCTAACTGCTTCCCGTGGAAATTATCGTCTTGTACCAACTATTTCCCCATTCCCCCAATTTTAATGTCATATCTCACTAAAAATGGTTTCTATTCCTGTACCTAATATTTCCCCATTCCCCAAAGTGATGTCTTATCTCAGTCAAATAGTTTCTATACGTATACCAAATATTTCCCCATTCCCCAAAGTGATGTCTTATCTCAGTCAAATAGTTTCTATACGTATACCAAATATTTCCTCATTCCCCAAATATGATGTCGTATCTCAGTCAAATAGTTTCTATACGTATACCAAATATTTCCCCATTCCCCAAATATGATGTCTTATCTCAGTCAAATAGTTTCTATACGTATACCAAATATTTCCCCATTCCCCAAAGTGATGTCTTATCTCAGTCAAATATTTTCTTTACGTATACCAAATCTTTCCCCATTCCCCAAAGTGATGTCTTATCTCAGTCAAATAGTTTCTATACGTATACCCAATCTTTCCCCATTCCCCAGATATGATGTCGTATCTCAGTCAAATAGTTTCTATACGTACACCCATTCTTTCCCCATTCCCCAGATATGATGTCGTATCCCAGTCAAATGGCTTCTCATGACGTTAGCCTGCAGCTCGCTCCTTTCCTCGTCCTGTTCCTAAGCCGAATTGCACCTGAGCGCTGCCCCCCCCACCCCCAACATCCAGACGTACTTATGTCTTTCCTCACCTGTCTGACCACCACCACTCACACCCCCACACCATACACACACACACTCAATCTACTTCATCATTTTCATATTTCCACTCAATTTGCCCCCCCCCCCCCCCAAAAT
>CAXITT010000860.1:2396-17771 GCA_964033795.1 Lymnaea stagnalis
AACAGGAGGCCGAAAGGTTAACAGGAGGCTGCCAGGGTAAAAGGAGGGGGAAAGTGTAACAGGGAGGCTGTCAGTGTAACAGGGAGGCTGTCAGTGTAACAGGGAGGCTGTCAGTGTAACAGGAGGCTGTCAGTGTAACAGGAGGCTGTCAGTGGTACAGGGAGGCTGTCAGTGTAACAGGAGGCTGTCAGTGTAACAGGGAGACTGTCAGTGTAACAGGAGGCTGCCAGTGTAACAGCAGGCTGTCAGTGTAACGGGAGGCTGTCAGTGTAACAGGAGGCTGAAATTGTAACAGGAGGCTGTCAGTATAACAGGTGGCTGACAGTGTAACAGGGTGGCTGTCAATGTAACAGTAGGCTGTCAGTGTAACAGGGAGGCTGTCAGTAAACAGGATGCTGACAGTGTAACAGGAGGCAATCGATATAACAGGAGGCTGTCAGTGTAACAGAGAGGCTGTCAGTGTAACAGGGAGGCTGACAGTGTAACAGGGATTCTGTCAGTGTAACGGCGAGACTGACAGTGTAACAGGGAGGCTGTCAGTGTAACAGGGAGGCTGACAGTGTAACAGGGAGGCAGTCAGTGTAACAGGAGGCTGAAAGTGTAACAGGGAGGCTGTCAGTGTAACAGGGAGGCTGTCAGTGTAACCGGGAGGCTGTCAGTGTAACAGGAGGGAGGCTGTCAGTGTATCAGGGAGGCTGTCAGTGTAACCGGGAGGCTGTCAGTGTAACAGGAGGCTGTCAGTGTAACAGGAGGCTGTCAGTATAACAGGAGGCTGACAGTGTAACAGGGAGGCTGTCAATGTAACAGGAGGCTGTCAGTGTAACAGGGAGGCTGTCAGTGTAACAGGATGCTGACAGTGTAACAGGAGGCTATCGATATAACAGGAGGCTGTCAGTGTAACAGGGAGGCTGTCAGTGTAACAGGGAGGCTGACAGTGTAACAGCGAGTCTGTCAGTGTAACGGCGAGACTGACAGTGTAACAGGGAGGCTGTCAGTGTAACAGGGAGGCTGACAGTGAAACAGGGAGGCTGTCAGTGTAACAGGAGGCTGTCAGTGTAACAGGGAGGCTGTAAGTGTAACAGGGAGGCTGTCAGTGTAACAGGAGGCTGTCAGTGTAACAGGGAGGCTGTAAGTGCAACAGGAGTCTTTCAGTGTAACAGGAGGCTGTTAGTGTAACAGGAGGCTGTCGGTGTAACAGGAGGCTGTCAGTGTAACAGGAGGCTGTCGGTGTAACAGGAGGCTGAAAGTATAACAGGAGGCTGACAGTGTAACAGGAGGCTGACAGTGTAACAGGAGGCTGAAAGTATAACAGGAGGCTGTCAGTATAACAGGAGGCTTTCAGTCAGATACATAATTCAGTGGTTCTTAAACTTTTTACAGTTCATTTTTACACAAGTAATGATTTCAAAACGTAAATTTAGCATCCGCATAATTAAAATAAAAGCAATAAAATAACGGCTGTGCGTACCCGGGGCCCTTTAGACTGAATCTAAATCGGATGTCATTGGTGGTAGTTTATTTTAGCTAAACTGAAGAAGTAAGTTTATTAACGTATAGTCCATTCATTTGTCTTTCATTTGATACCTCATTTTCATTTTACAAACTCAACAACACTATTTTAAATAGTTTTTTTATCCCAACCTCTCACTTTTGATAACCGGGTACGCATAGTCGCAGCCGTATTTGTATGTATATAAGTTAATGTCGAAATATACTTTTAACATGGAGTCACGTATCGCTTCCACTGCAAATATAGGGCCTCTTCAAGAACGAACAACTGTATTTAAAATGGTACAAAATGGTAGAAAGAACTTCTTTAAGAAAGAAAGCACTATTTATTTTCGCCTATTTTTTCTTAGAATTAAATCAAAAGCATCGTGATCATTCCATTTGTACGACACGTGTGAGGCATATTTAGTCATTCCATTTGTACGACACGTTAGAGTCATATTTAGTCATTCCATTTGTACGACACGTTAGAGGCATATTTAGTCATTCCATTTGTACGACACGTTAGAGGCATATTTAGTCATTCCATTTGTACGACACGTGTGAGGCATATTTAGTCATACCATTTGTACGACACGTGTGAGGCATATTTAGTCATTCCATTTGTACGACACGTTAGAGGCATATTTAGTCATTCCATTTGTACGACACGTGTGAGGCATATTTAGTCATTCCATTTGTACGACACGTTAGAGGCATATTTAGTCATTCCATTTGTACGACACGTGTGAGGCATATTTAGTCATTACATTTGTACGACACGAGTGAGGCATACTTAGTCATTCCATTTGTACGACACGTGTGAGGCATATTTAGTCATTTCATTTGTACGACACGTGTGAGGCATACGAAGTCATTCCATTTGTACGACACGTGTGAGGCATATTTAGTCATTCCATTTGCACGACACGTGTGAGGCATTTTTAGTCATTTCATTTGTACAACACGTGTGAGGCATATTTAGTCATTCCATGTGATCCAATGAGAGCCAATGGCAGACAGGTATAGGCTATTGAGGATGTTAGCGATGGTTGCCCTAAAATTGTCCAGTAGTTTTTTTTCAAGTTTGTGCAAAACATATTTATGTGGTAGTATATGGCTCTATCTCTAGTGTGGTAGTATTTGGTTCTATCTCTAGTGTGGTAGTATCTGGCTCTATCTCTAGTGTGGTAGTATTTGGCTCTATCTCTAGTGTGGTAGTATTTGGTTCTATCTCTAGTGTGGTAGTATTTGGATCTATCTCTAGTGTGGTAGTATTTGGCTCTATCTCTAGTGTGGTAGTATTTGGTTCTATCTCTAGTGTGGTAGTATTTGGCTCTATCTCTAGTGGGGTAGTATTTGGGTCTATCTCTAGTGTGGTAGTGTTGTTAGACTCATACATCTTTTTTTTCCTCCTCTGTCTCTCTCGTCTCTCTCTCGTCTTTCTCTCTCACTGTCTCCATCTATCTCTCTCGTCTATGTCTCTATTTGTCGCCCTCTCTCTCTCTCTCTCTCTCTCTCTTTCTGTCTCTGTCTGTCTCTGTATGTCTGCCTGTCTCTGTCTTTCCCTGTCTCTCTTTGTCTCTATCGTCTCTGTCTCTCACTCTCCCTCTGTCTATCTCTATCTCGTCTCTGTCTGTCTCTGTCTGTTCGTCTGTCTCTGGCTCTCTCTGTCTCTTCCTGCCACTCTCTGTCTCTCTCGTCTCTGTCTCTCTCCGTCTCTCTCGCCTCTGTCTGTTTCTGTCTGTCCGTCTGTCTCCAACTCTCTCTCTCTCTCTCTCTCTCTCTCTCTCTCTCTCTCTCTCTCTCTCTCTCTCTCTCTCTCTCTCTCTCTCTCTCTCTCTCTTCCTCCCAGCTCGGGAGAGCACATCTCTCTCTCTTCCTGCCGCTCTCTGTCTCTCTCGTCTTTGTCTCTCTCCGTCCCTCTCGCCTCTGTCTGTTTCTGTCTGCCCGTCTGTCCCCCCCCCCTTTTCTCTCTCTCTCTCTCTCACTGTCTCTGGCTCTCTCTCTCTCTTCCTGCCACTCTCTGTCTCTCTCGTCTCAGTCCCTCTCGTCTCTTTTTGTTACTGTCGGTCCGTCTGTCTCCGTCACTCTCTCTCTCTCTCCCTCCCATCTCTGGATCCCTAACTTTGAAATTTGGACGGCCAAAATGATGGAAATGCCGTCTCTGTGCCGGGCGGCTCCAGGGCCGTCTTATCAAACACTGGCGCCCCGGACCACGTGACAGCTGCTAGTCACGTAGGAACATGCTGCGGTGGAAACCTCAAAGCGGAGTGGCGTGGGTGCAGAACTGGCACCGGAGATCAGGGTGTGGGGGAGGGGAAGCAGCGCCCCGTGTTTATTAATGATGTTAATTCTGACTGACGGATTCCCTGGCTTTGAAAGTTTGGGGGGGAGATAACACTTCTTGCATCGTGAAGAACTGTTTATTGAAGGGAGGTAAATAGTTGGTCTAATTTAAGACAAGGGACATAACTTTTAGTGATAATATTTATTGATCACGTTTATTATTTTAATAATTTTTATTTTTTTTTATTTTTTTTAAAGTGGTTCTCCAATTGGAACTCTTGCCCTCAAATTGCCATTGGAAACCGAATTCTCTAGTAATCGTCCCTGTACAATAAATCATTTTGATTTTGATGTGGTCGCTAACAGCGTTAGTCCCATTTAAATTTTATTCTCATTAATTTAAAACGGAAAATGAGGGGTGTGCTCTTGACTAGGGAAAATAAGTGTTGTAAATTTGACTAGGGAAAATATGGGGTGTAAATTTGACTAGGGAAAATAAGGGGTGTACTCTTGACTAGGGAAAATAAGTGGTGTGCTCTTGACTAGGGAAAATAAATGGTGTACTCTTGACTAGGGAAAATAAGTGGTGTGCTCTTGACTAGGGAAACTTAGTGGTTTGCTCTTGACTAGAAAAAATAAGTGGTGTGCTCTTGACTAGGGAAAATAAATGGTGTACTCTTGACTAGAAAAAATAAGGATGCACTCTTGAATAGGGAAAATAAGTGGTGTACTCTTGAATAGGGAAAATAAGTGGTGTACTCTTGAATAGGGAAAATAAGTGGTGTGCTCTTGACTAGAAAAAATAAGTTGTGTGCTCATGACTAGGGAAAATAAATGGTGTACTCTTGACTAGAAAAAAATAAGTGATTCACTCTTGAATAGGGAAAATAAGTGTTGTACTATTGACTAGGGAAAATTAATGGTGTACTCTTGTCTAGGGAACATAAGTGGTGTACTCTTGTCTAGGGAAAATAAGTGGTGTACTCTTGTCTAGGGAAAATAAGATGTGTACTCTTGACTTGGAAAAATAAGTTGTGTGCTCATGACTAGGGAAAATAAATGGTGTACTCTTTACTAGAAAAAAATAAGTGATTCACTCTTGAATAGGGAAAAAAAGTGTTGTACTATTGACTAGGGAAAATTAATGGTGTACTCTTGTCTAGGGAAAATAAGTGGTGTACTCTTGTCTAGGGAAAATAAGTGGTGTACTCTTGTCTAGGGAAAATAAGATGTGTACTCTTGACTTGGAAAAATTAATGGTGTACTCTTGTCTAGGGAAAATAAGTGGTGTACTCTTGTCTAGGGAAATAAGTGGTGTAATCTCTTCTATGGAAAATAAGTGGTGTACTCTTGTCTAAGAAAACTAAGTGGTGTAATCTTTTCTAGGTAAAATAAGTGGTGTTCTTTTGTCTAGGGAAAATAAGTGGTGGGCTCTTGACTAGGAAGAATAATTTAGTGTGGTTTTCATTAGGGAAATTAATTGGTGTGCTCTTGACTAAGAAAGTAATTGGTGAACTCTTTACTAAGGAAAATTATTGGTGTGTTCTTGACTAGCGAAAATGATTGGTGAATTCTTGACAGGGGAAAATAATTGGTGAATTCTTGACTAGGGAAAATATTTTGTGAAATCTTGAATAGCGAAAATAATTGTTCTCCTCTTGACCTGGAATGTTAATATAATATAATTTTTTTTTTTTTTTTTTTTTTTTTTTGGAAAACCGATTATCGGTTATACGAAACTGGTTATAAACTGGCTGTCTGTTTTGACAATGCATTCCAGATGTTGCACATAAATGGTCAGATGGACATGGTTGATTTAAGATCGAAAGTAGCAGCAGTTGAAATCTATTTTTAGAAAGTGTTAGCAACTTTCGTCCCAGGCGCCAGCCATCTTTCTTTTGGGAACATCCTTGACGAGTCACGCGGAGGGAAGTACAGGGGTCCATTGCCTCATACCCTAGATTTATCATTCTGTTGGTCTTTTATTGACTTAACTAGAAATAGCCCGCGAAAACAATGGCGGCGGGTGTGAGCTAACTCCCCATCAATTAAAGCTAAATGACATAAACATGCATTAGAGTAACGCACTTTATAGCAGTCTCAATCAATGATAACTTATGGGAATTTTAAAATGCGCGCTTGTTACAGCCAACCATACATACATACATAATACATGTTTAGAAAATTATTTTTTTAGTGAAATTTACTTTAAAAATTATGGGTTTAAAAAAAAATATAAAAAAAAAAGAAAGAAAAAAAATCGATGATTGCATTTTCAATAAGTGATTATCGGTTTGAATTCCGGTTATTGTTCATTTCCTTTGTGTTGGCTATAGTGAACCTAACATTTGTTATGTTTGCATAATGTCATGATTATGTTTTTCCAACACAACCATGTTTACTATCATGCTATAATCAGTTCAGGCCTCCAAGTCTTTAAGTTAGTTAATGGATCACATTGTGTTGGGCGGTGGCTAAGGTTGATAAATCCAGCTCATTGGCCTACGTGTCGATTTTCCGAGCGCCGATTAACCGAAACGTCTGTTATCCGAACTCCAAAATCAACCTGACCTCGGAAGTTATTGTTAGTGCCAGTCATCTATTGTTTTAGACTGTTAGACGATCTCTTTTCGCAGAAATAAATTCAACTCCTTACCAAAGTTTGGTATCAATCCGCTGACCCCGATGTACTGTTGGTAATAGAAGTAATAATACATCAGAATACAGCACTAGACGTGTATAATTAAGATTAAATAGTATTCCAAGCATTTACTTTATTAACTTTCACATAAGCTTTTCGTTGCAGTTGATAAGCTACCGGAGTCCGTCCCAACAACTTCGGACAATAGACAACGTATGCTTTATAATGTTGTACATTCAATAACGTGATAATCTGAGACACCCGTATGCCTCGATTATAACCTGTATTGAGAACCGCAGTGAAGTCTTGCCCTGCACCACGAGAGTTTCAGCATCCTTGAGTTCGAGGAACCAACGTGCCTGTAAATATATCTTTTCAAGTTGACCCGAAGCCGTCCAAATGGAGATAATCACCAGTTGTTGAGATGGTGCGCAGAGGATGGTGTGCACCCACCTCACGGCACTTCTGTGCGTCGTCTCATTGCTTCAAAGTGTGGGATAACCCAGTCTTCACCAACCCCGCCAATATTCAACGGTTGTTGGGATGGTGCGCAGAGGCTGGTGTGCACCCACCTCACGGCACTTCTGTGCGTCGTCTCATTGCTTCAAAGTGTGGGATAACCCAGTCTTCACCAACCCCGCCAATATTCAACAATGCAGACTTTAAGTCAAATGCTCACCTGGAAAGGCCGCATGGGATTAGCAAGTGTTGTATTACAGTGTTTTTAAAGTACATTCATTTATTGGGAACCCGAACGACGTCCCTTTACCTTTGATTTGTCAAGGGCAGACTAGGCGGAGTGACACTAGTAGCATGAATACTTTTCATGGTTTGTTCCCTTTAAATTTATTAGTGGGAGGGGGTGAGAAAAGACAAAAAGATATATATAAAAAAAAACCCAGACCACATTTAATTTATTTAGGCCATTACAGTGATAGTTACTCTTTTGTATACTTCACTTTTATATTAGGATTGATTACTATCATTTTATACAAGGAAAGAAACTTTTCTGAATGTTTTTGTTGTCATCTCTAGTCGCAAATGAATCACTGTTGTGTTATGTGGCAGGGAGAAAGGAGACCAGCGATTAAATATTATTTTTGAATCCCAAATCTACAGGGGCGCAGAATGGAGGTGGAGGGTGGGCTGTCCGCCTCATACCACTCATTTTTCCTATATGGAAGGGCAACAATTTCGGCCAACTGGTGGAGTTTTTATTTTTCGTGGAACGCTTAGTGTGGGCAAAATGGGGTGGGGGGGGGTCAGAATTCTTGGTCAGCACTTGTTGGCAAGTGCCCTAGCTACGCCACTGCACCCCTAGTCAAAGGTCTTCGCCCGTGGAGCTTAACGAATAAACGTAAGGATTAACTAGGATATTTATAGACGCACTTAAAGGATTAGAAACACATGCAAGTTTATTTTGATTGAAATAATACTTACATTAAAAAAACTTTTCTACATGTCCATTTAATTTGCGTACATTACTTAAAAATTCCCTATCTTCTTCCCTACTTTAAATTGATCCCATTACTTAAGTCAGTCTGCCTCACTTTTAACGGCCCCCTTACTTTAAACAGTCTTATTCCTTTAAACTGTCTCTTTACTTGAAGCTGTATACTTACTTTAAAATGTACCCTTTACTTTAAACTGTCCCCACTTTAAATGTTTCCAGATTACTTTAAATCTTTGTTGGAGTCCTATGGTCTATTATCATCCAAAATTAAATAAAAACATCAAAATATGTAACTTTCCTCTCTCTCTCTCTCCCTCTCTCCTTTTCTCTCACATATACGCACAAACACACACACACACAACCGACCTACCTACACATCGCTTTATACCCCCCACACTTTCCTTCCCCCCAAACAGTGTCCGAGCACATTCTTCTTTAACGTCTGCCCCCCTTCCCCTGACCCCTCCCATCTGCCGCTGTAGGTCAAAACCCAGAGCAGCTCTGAAGGTGGTACCCTCGTTAGTGCCTCGTCCCTCACAGTCTAATCCGTGACAAGGTTTAATTAATAATTTATGTCGCCCCCAGGTGTTAACTCGCCATCGTTTCACCTCGAGCTGGGACGCGTCACGTCTCATGGCAACCAGTCGGCGTCCTTGGTTACGTATACTTTGTTTGTGATCTGAGAGAGTGGCGGTGGCTCGTTAAGTCGGTGGTTTCGGTTAATCATAATGAATAACAAAAATACATGCGTTAAGCGTATGGGGGGGGGAGGGGGGAAGGGGGGGGGCTTTGCGACAGCACTACATCATAATAAGTGGTTGTTTATTGCAAAAGAAGACGGTTAGTTCAGTGATTCTCATACTTATTAGTTTGTTGGACTGGGCAGAGACAGGTTACTTGGGTCACGGGCCAGTTTTGGTCTTCTAACTGTGGTGCTGACAAGCACTGTGAGAGTCACATGTTTATTTGATGTCCTATAATAGGTGGCTTGATGATGGATACTATAATATATATATATTTATGTACATATATATATATATATATATATATATATATGAAATCTTAAAGTAACATTTTGTTTTCTTATGATCTGCACACTGTAAGTCCCCTTTTTAACCCCCCCCCCCACACCCAATCGCTGAAAAGAAGAGGGAAATACAAACAAACCACTTTCATATCTCCCCCCCCCCATGCCCACCCCTACGTAGGAGTTTGTTTTACGGTGTAAGGTAGCAGCGTTCATTGAAATTGTTTATTTTTAGCTACACACGGTTCCTTTACATCAGTACATATTTTGAATGTACATTATGTACATATTTCAGTACATATTTAGATATACTAGGCTAAACATACCTAGCACACATCTAGGTACACATTTGTCGCTGACACACAAGGCGCATATTTCTTAGCACCTTTCGCATATTGTGTACATATTTTATCAGTACACAGCACCGAAATCAACCTTTTTTTGTGTAAAAATTATGTATATTCCATCTGAGACCCTGTTCAGAAAATGGACCACACCCTCTCCTTAACATAATGTATCCAGATATTGTCATTCAATGAAATGTGCGCTAGTTGCCCTGTTGCATGCCGCCATTGTAAACAATATGTTGAATTCAACAGTCAGTTACGACGCATGGGAAAACTCGTGGAAAAGTATTTTATAGTCGAGATTAAGAAGAAAAACAGTTAAACAGCAAAAAAAAAAAAAAAAATTAATCATCGTAAGTGGCGATACCACCCGCCTAGGGCCCTGGCCTGCTTCACCACATTATACATTCGCATTGATCAACACTGTTAAAAATCCCATGTAATTTTACATATATTTACTGTAAAAATACTCTATATTGCTGTAAAAGATCAATTCTTATTGTTATTTAAAAAAAAAAAAAACAGTAATAACTTTTCATTTACAGTAATATGCTGTAATAACCAAAAGCTTTAAAAGTTGAGCAAATTGACTATTTCTTTCATTAAGAAAATTGTCGTAGTTAAGCAGACTATTTCTATATACTTTTACAAGGCAAAACATGGACGGCAGCCAGCAAGATCGTTTATATAATGGGACCTAAAAGCTTATTTGAACCAAATGGCACTGAGCATGGTCCCATAGAGGAACAGGATCCTAATGAAAAACGAGATCAAACAATAAATTGGAACCCATCGGTTACGCGATCCCATCGGGATCCAATCGGGTAACGCGATCAAACCTGGATCGGGATCCTAACAGGGAAAGGAATATCATCGGTTAAGAGAGTCCCTCGGTGGAACGGGGTTCCAAAAAAAAAAAGAACGGTATCCTAAACAAGATCGGTAGCCCATCGGGATCTTTATAACCATTCGATCGTAGACACTAAAAAAGGGATCGTACCGGGAACGGGTCAACCGAAAGAGGCCTCCATGCATGAACCCCCCAGCGGGTTAAGTCCTGGACTTCGTCGTTTTATCTCAGTCTTGGTGGACCGGTGAGCCGTCTGCCCCCCGAGGTTTCCGCCTGAAGATCCACCTTTGCTGCTGTACAATCCGGCATTCTTTCAATAATTCCTGTCCAGCGTAGTCAGATTTTTGTTGCTTTTTTTGGTGTTGTTGTTTTTTTTGCGACGCTATGGGTGGGTCTTTGTACATTTGATAAAACTCTTGGTTGTATAAGGAGTCTCCAAATTTCATTGTCAATCACCAAGTCATATATATTTTAATGATGATTTTCCCCTCACGTGTGTTGAGCAGGTGGTCTGCTTTTCTGGTAAGAGAAAAAGTCTGACCCCCCCCCCTCCCCATAAAAAAGGTGTAAATTCTATTTTATTTTGTGCCTTTTATAAAAATCAGAATTTGAACTTTCTATCAAGTTTTCATTCAAGTCTAGAAAATTGCACGTTTTGTTTTTTGTTTTTTTTGGGGTCTATCCCGTGTGAACCCCTTTTTAACCGTACTCTCTACTCATCAAAGTCTTAATGAAGCAACAAGGCTAGCGAGTGACGCGTTGCAGAGCTCGCCATTTCGTCAGCACGTCACCACCTAGCCTCGTTATCAGCTTGCTACAGACGATGCATGTTGGGGGAGAAACGTGTTGCTTGTGGAATGTCCCAGGGCATGTGCTGTTCAAACAATATAACTTTGTTACTTGTGTTGCATATGTAACGGGTTCTAATACACTTTATAACACAACTTTGTTATAATTGTGACATTGGTTTTTTAATGTTGCTTGGGAAGTTTTACGTGGTATATTTAATTTAAAAAAAATATATATATATTTCTTTTTTTTTTTTTAAGGAAATTCTGAATACATTCAATGCATCAATATCATAGCTTTTGTTTCATTAATAAAGTAAGTTATTTAATTTCAGAATGAAGTTTTGAACCGAAAAATAAGCATAATTCTAATTTTTTTTTTTTAAAAAAGGTAACTACAACTAGGAATAAATTATTTAATATTAAAGCATCTCTGCAATGTTTAATATTACCTTATTTAAAATGAACAAGGATAAAACTTAAAAAAAAATAATTAAGGTCTATACGTGAAATCTAGGGCTGCAGATAACATCTAGACTTGCAGTTGACTTCTAGGCCTGTAATGACATCTAGGGCTATAAATGACATAAAGGTCTGCAGTGGACATAAATGTTTGTACATTACATGACATCTATGCATGCAGTTGACATTTTCCCACACCACAAGTCTCACTGATTCCCATCAGACCACACCTTCTCTCACCTCTATCCACACTTCAGAGATCTCAACAAAATACTCGGATCTCCACAAATACCCTATATCCCGAGATCTCACCAACTCCCCACATCTCGAGATCTTACCAAATGCCCATATCCCAAGATCTCACTAGCTCCCCACATCCCAAGATCTCGCAAACTCCCCACTTCTCGAGATCTCACCAACTCCCACATCTCGAGATCTCACCAACTCACCACATCTCGAGATCTCACCAACTCCCCACATCTCGAGATCTCACCAACTTCCCACATCTCGAGATCTCACCAACTCCCCACATCTCGAGATCTCAACAAATCCCAACATCCCGAGATCTCACCAACTTCCCACATCCCGAGATCTCACCAACTCCCCACATCCCAAGATCTCGCAAACTCCCCACTTCTCGAGATCTCACCAACTCCCACATCTCGAGATCTCAACAAATCCCAACATCCCGAGATCTCACCAACTTTCCACATCCCGAGATTTCACCAACTCCCCACATCTCGAGATCTCACCAAATGCCCATATCCCAAGATCTCACTAACTCCCCACATCCCAAGATCTCAACAAATCCCAACATCCCGATATCTCACCAAATTCCGCTCCCCCCCATCCACCCGACTCCCCAGACCATAGATTTTACCGACACCCCTACGTCACGCATTAAAAAAGCCAGACCAAATCTTTCCTCGCCGTGAAGATTTACAAGGGCAGGCAACTCTTTTATGACTTGAAAACAAAAACAAGGGGCCACCTAGGGGAGACAAGCACTCCCCTAATGTAAACTGTTTATACAACCGTTAATAGTTTCATACCCAGCCATCGCTCCGCCGTCGGGGAGAGTTTGCACACAGCGCTCACCCCACGAGACAACCGAAGGGCGGCCCACGAGACAACCACCATGTGTCCCATAAGGTCAACCGAGTGCCAACCGAAAAAAAAAATTATATATTTCGGATTTCACCCTTCCCCAACCACCAGTTTCTTGTTTAGGCGCTTCTGGGAACTTTTCGGTGGAGGGGTGAATCCAATAGATCAATTGGAACAACTTTTCTGAACATGGGTAAGACGAATAGATCAATTGGAACAACTTTTCTGAACATGGGTAAAACGAATAGATCAATTGGAACAACTTTTCTGAACATGGGTAAAACCAATAGATCAATTGGAACAACTTTTCTGAACATGGGTAAAACGAATAGATGAATTGGTACACCTTTTCTGAACATGGGTAAGACGAATAGATAAATTGAAACATTTTTCTGTACATGGGTAAAACGAATAGATAAATTAAAACAAGCTTTCTGTACATGGATAAAACCAATTTATGAATTGAAACAACTTTTACTTACGTGGTTAAAACGAACAGATACATTGAAACAACCTTTCTGTACATGGGTAAAACGAATAGATCAATTGGAACAACTTTTCTGAACATGGGTAAAACGAATAGATGAATTGGTACAACTTTTCTGAACATGGGTAAAACGAATAGATGAATTGGTACACCTTTTCTGAACATGGGTAAGACGAATAGATAAATTGAAACATTTTGCTGTACATGGGTAAAACGAATAGATAAATTAAAACAACCTTCCTGTACATGGATAAAACCAATTTATGAATTGAAACAACTTTTACTTACGTGGTTAAAACGAACAGATACATTGAAACAACTTTTCTGTACATTGGTAAAACGAATAGATCAATTGGAACAACCTTTCTGTACATGGGTAAAACGGATAGATACATTGATACAACTTTTCTGTCTATGGGTGTAAGACGAATAGATAAATTAAAACAATTTTTCGGTGAATGAGGGCATGCAATAGATAAATTGAAAGAACTGTGATTTAAAAAAAACAAAAAAAACAACAAAAAAAAACTTGAGTGTAATTCATGAAAAGGTTCTTGTTAGGTGATTGTTTCAATTTGTAAGAATGTCAAGTGACTAACTTTACAGCTTGGGAACACCGTTTAACCCTAAAATAATAAATGACTAATATCTAAACATTTCCGTGGATCTCAAGTTCTCTTTATTGTCACCGCATTTTATTTATATACTATAAATCAGTAGTGGTTCCCAATTGTTCGACTCGCGGAGCCACTTTTTTCATTCAATATCTATGTTGGGGCCCACTAGGCCTAACCTATATGTCTTCTATGTCAATGGTGCTTAAGAGTTTGATGGAGCTAACGAGGGGCGGCCCAATAGGCCTAACCTATATGTCTTCTATGTTAATGGTGCTTAGGAGTTTGATGGAGCTAACGAGGGGCGGCCCATTAGGCTTAACCTATATGTCTTCTATGTTAATTTTGCTTAGGAGTTTTCTGGAACTGACACGGCGCTGCCCGTGAGAAGTGCAGACGGAACACTTAAGGGTTCGGGGAGCACAGGCTGAGAGCAGCTGCTATAAATTATAGTACCGTACACTGTAATGAGATGGTACATGAACCTAACAGGGAATATGTCACACGCTCAGTGCATCACCAATTATTGAAGTGCTGTGTAGATCATCAGTTAGTGGAGTGCAGTATAGATCATCAGTTAGTGGAGTGCAGTGTAGATCATCAGTTAGTGGAGTGCAGTGTAGATCATCAGTTAGTGAAGTGCTGTGAATCATCAGTGACTGAATTGCTGTGAACCATCAGTCATTGAAGTAATGTGGATCACCAATTACTGGAGAGCTGTGGATCACCAATTACTGAAGTGCTGTGGATCATCAATTACTGAAGTGCTGTGGATCACAAATTACTGAAGTGCTGTGGATCATCAATTACTGGATTGCTGTGAATCACCAATTACTGAAGTGCTGTGGATCACCAATTACTGAAGTGATGTGGATCATCAAATACTGAGGTGCTTTGAACACTATTGCTAAAATATTGGACTGTTTAACAAAGCTCAGTATGAAGATCTCAAAGCAGATTTACAGCTGTGAGATACATCACTTTAAAGTAAACACATAAACATAAGAACGTGGGTCCTTTTTTCTGGGAACGATCGAAGACCCGCTGCTGGTCAGATACACAGGTAACGCTGTATTCAAATTGATTGACGCGTCACAGAGACTCGTATCACCTGGCGAAAGTAAAGTCTTTCCAATGGTTTTATTGACACACCATCTTCTCATGCCCCATGGTAAATCATTACATGCTAGCGATAGAACGGTTAAAATACTGGAGGAATACGGCTGGAACGTTATAAATAAAGCTTGTACATGGACAGCCGTTGTCCATACATCCGATGTCTGTACATAAGATGTATGTACAGCCGATGTTTGTTAAGCTAGATTGTGTAGAGCCACTGTCTGTAGAGCCACTGTCTGTAGAGCCACTGTCTGTAGAGCCATGTCTGTAAAGCTAGTTTCTGTAGAGTGGATGTCTTGACAGCTGGTTTTTTGAAAAGAAAAAGATGGTGTCTGTAAAGTCGATGCCTGTAGATCTGGCGTCTGTAAATCTGGTCTCTGTAAATCTGGCGTCTGTAAATCTGATCTCTGTAAATCTGATCTCTGTAAATCTGATCTCTGTAAATCTGGTCTCTGTAAATCTGATCTCTGTAAATCTGATCTCTGTAAATCTGATCTCTGTAAATCTGATCTCTGTAAATCTGGTCTCTGTAAATCTGATCTCTGTAAATCTGATCTCTATAAATCTGATCTCTGTAAATCTGATCTCTGTAAATCTGATCTCTGTAAATCTGATCTCTGTAAATCTGGTCTCTGTAAATCTGATCTCTGTAAATCTGATCTCTGTAAATCTGATCTCTGTAAATCTGATCTCTGTAAATCTG
>CAXITT010000860.1:20822-103679 GCA_964033795.1 Lymnaea stagnalis
TTATGTGAAAGAAACAGTAGAGGACAGGTTATGTGAAAGAAACAGTAGAGGACAGGTTATGTGAAAGAAACAGTAGAGGACAGGTTATGTGAAAGAAACAGTAGAGGACAGGTTATGTGAAAGAAACAGTAGAGGACAGGTTATGTGAAAGAAACAGTAGAGGACAGGTTATGTGAAAGAAACAGTAGAGGACAGGTTATGTGAAAGAAACAGTAGAGGACAGGTTATGTGAAAGAAACAGTAGAGGACAGGTTATGTGAAAGAAACAGTAGAGGACAGGTTNCGTGTTTTGACTAACACGGAGACACTGAACATTTGTTGACTCTTGGGGGTGGGGGGCATGCAATCTAATTTGAATTTGAGAATCACCGGTTAGGTGGATACTTATTAAAGTCAGTTACGACTTCTGAAGAAAGTATATCGAGGGATTTTTGGGGGGCGGGGGGCAGCGAATGAAGAGGGATGGGGGGAACTCCTCGTATAGTTTTGTGTGAATGTCTTGTTTTACAATTTCACATGTTCTGACGCTATTTTGCCTCCATCGCCGACCTTTTCTAAGCCGGTCTCTCATCCCTTCAAGTGTTCATTTCAGCAAATCGTCTTTAATTATCGTCCTTGATCTCTTAGTCGTCCGCCGGACTCACGTAACCTTGGTTACAGCTCAAAACAGTGGTTCTCTTCTTTTGTGCTTAGGAACAAACAGTGGTTTTCATTTCTTGTCTTAGATTCAAACAGTGGTTCTCTTGTTTTTTTGCTTAGGTACAAGCAATGGTTATCATTTCTTGTCTTAGATTCAAACAACGGTTCTATTGTTTTGTGCTTAGGTACAAACAATTGTTCTCATTTCTTGTCTTAGATTGAAAACAGTGGTTCTCTTATTTTCTGCTTAGATACAACAATGGTTCCTCTTTCTTATCTTAGATTCAAACAGTGGTTCTCTTATTTTGTGCTTAGATACAAACAATGTTTCTCATTTCTTGTCTTAAGTTCAAACAGTGTTTCCCTTGTTAAGTGCTTAGGTACAAAAATTGGTTCCTCTGTTTCATCTAACATTCAAACAGTGGCTCTTGTTTTGCGGGACTCAAACAGTGGTTCTCACGTCTTTTGTGTCAAAACAGACAGTGCTTCTCTTATTGTGTGCTTCTATTCAAATAGACGGAGGTTCGTATGTTTGAGCTTAGATAGAACCAGGAGGTGTTTTGTTTTAAACTTGTAAAAAAACTCAAACTGTGTTTTGTAACTTCAATTGAAACAGTGGCATTCCTGTTTTGTAACTTAATTCAAACAGTGGCATTTCTGTTTTGTAACTTCAATTCAAACAGTGGCATGCCTGTTTTGTAACTTCAATTCAAACAGTGGCATGCCTGTTTTGTAACTTCAATTCAAACAGTGGCATGCCTGTTTTGTAACTTCAATTCAAACAGTGGCATTCCTGTTTTGTAATTTCAATTCAAACGGTGGCATTCCTGTTTTGTAACTTCAATTCAAACGGTGGCATTCCTGTTTTGTAACTTCAATTCAAACGGTGGCATTCCTGTTTTGTAACTTCAATTCAAACAGTGGCATTCCTGTTTTGTAACTTCAATTCAAGCAGTGTTTCTTATGCCTGGCTTTTACAAATCAAACAGTGATTCTCACGTCTCGTGTTTCAGTGCTGAAAGTAGTTCTCATGTCTCGTGATTTCAAAACTAACAGTGGTTTTCATATTTTGTGGTAATACTTCAAACAATGGTTCTCATGTCTTAGTTTTTCGAGTCAAACATGTTTCATGCCTACAGCTAAACTTTAAACAGTGGTTCTCAATTTGAATGGTAAAATTGAATACGTGGTTCTAATGTATTTTGATTCAGTTCAATCAATGGTTGTTATGCCTGGTGGTAAGTCTCCCCCCAAAACATGTATAGACACACAGTGAAATTACAAATTAGTAAGCCTTGAAAATAGCGCTGTCCTTTGTAGATACATTTAGTCGCCCCACGACTGTATTATTTCTTAACCATGGCCAAAACATCCCCATCCCTTCAATTAGCACACGTTTTACTTAGGCCTTAAAGGTTTGCGTCAGTTACAGTTTTCGTTGTGTAAAACTTGAGGTCTTTCCAAAATATCAGTGGACAATGTGTGTTCATGGGAACAGATTCTCTTAACTGTGGACAATGTGTGTTCATGGGAACAGATCCTCTTAACTGTGGACAATGTGTGTTCATGGGAACAGATCCTCTTAACTGTGGACAATGTGTGTTCATGGGAACAGATCATCTTAAGGTTGTGGACAATGTGTGTTCATGGGAACAGATCCTCTTAACTGTGGACAATGTGTGTTCATGGGAACAGATCCTCTTAAGGTTGTGGACAATGTGTGTTCATGGGAACAGATCCTCTTAACTGTGGACAATGTGTGTTCATGGGAACAGATCCTCTTAACTGTGGACAATGTGTGTTCATGGGAACATATCATCTTAAGGTTGTGGACAATGTGTGTTCATGGGAACAGATCATCTTAAGGTTGTGGACAATGTGTGTTCATGGGAACAGATCCTCTTAACTGTGGACAATGTGTGTGCTCGAGGAAAGATCATCTTTTTGGCTGATCGTGGTCAGAAGAGAAGAAATAACTAACATCAGCCGATGGACAGAAGAACAAATGAAATAATAAAAACTTGCTATGTTAAAGTTGGTTTACACTTCCATTGTCTCTTACTTAAATGAACAATGAAATGTTAAAACGCGCCTGAAGATTTATTGCGCGCGGGAGTGTCAGAACGAAACAACTCGTGAAACGTCTTACGGAACCTGGTGCTCATCTTCAGATACACCAGTATGTTGACCGACGAGTTGACCGCTATGGAGAACACGGCCAGCGTTGTAACCAAGGTGAACGCATCGCTGAGCACGGGCTGGACGCTGGCCCACACGTAGCACACCGTGATGGGGACGTAACCGAGGATGAAGTTCACCGCTATCAGGACGACCATCTGCGCCACCTTGCGGTCCTTGTCGGTCAGGGACGCCGGACGTGACGTCACCGCGGTCTTCCTCCACGTTTTTTTTATTCTCAAGCTCCACGACGAGCGCCGCCGTGAAGGCGACCACGGCGATGAAGGACGCCACCTGGAGGACGACGTTGTAGACGGGTGACGCCATCAGGTTCACGAGATCTCGGTCCCGGGTGAAGAAGAGCACGAGGATGGACTTGTTGGCTTCCGGTGAGAACTCGAGTGTCATCTGCGTGGCGTAGTAGGCCGGGAGGACCGTGGCCAACGTGATGACGTAGATGCAGACGATGATGACGATGGCTCGCTTCCTGGTGATGATGGTTTTCACCTGATAAAAAGATACACAAAATATGTTCAATTAATGAAATTATCTGACGCTTATTAGTGAGTTTAAAAAAAAAAGAAGAATTGGTCGGCCATGTCATTAACAGTCTGTACTGACTTACATAGATAAACACGTTAGGTTTAAAGATCTGAACAATTATTAGAGTTAATCGTCAAATTATACGATGATCTCAATGATATCGCCTTGTTTCATATTTTGGATTACGATAAACAAGATTGGGTGCATTACCTTGTCAACCACCGTGGTATTACATCAAGGAGTTGTTACTTTTAGATGAAGATACTCCACGAAACAAATCAACATTTCTAACATGTATGTTTTCAAAGGTGTTTTTATTTAAATCCAGGTTCTAAAAATGTTTCAGTAGATCAAAAGTCTGACATCTCGAAACGAAATCTAAATGGAGAGTGACCAGACCTTGTGTACAACTCATTGTGAACTGGTTTTATAAATTACCCTCCTTATATGCAACTAAAGTCATTGTGTACTCCTTGCGAGATTGTATGTAGAACTTACCTGTCCATGTCTACACCTTACCTTTAGCGGCACGATGATGCAGAGAAACCGTTTGAAGGTCATGTACGCAGATATCCAAGTGGTGGTCCGCGTGAACCAGACCAGACTGGTCCCGCCTGACAGGTACAGGTACTCCAGGGCGTAGTGGGGCAGGTCGGTGGTGGAGACGAGCTCCCTCATCGTGAAGTTCCTCCACAGGACGGACAGCAGACTACCCAGGTCGGACACCGACAGCCCCAGCAAGGTGATGCTGACCGTGTCCTGGAAGCCGGCCCTGGTCAGGACGACGATGCTGAGGAAGTTGGAGAGGACCCCGAAAAGGGAGACGACTGCGCACAATGCAAGGAAGACGACGATTGTCAACATTTCCAGTGTGAAGTGGTCGACGTGCAACTCGGAATCCGCTGTCTTGACTTTAACTGTTAGCGTGTCGTGAATACCAGATGTGTTAGTGTTGATGACTAACATTATGGCAACTTCAGCACGGGCTTTGGAACAGGTGTAAGAAATCGCAAACACCTATGTGAAGATTCGCGTCAAATGAGTGGTTTTCGTTTGTGATATTCCAAAGTGATGTTTTATAGGGATGTTCTATAGTGATGTTCTATAGTGATGTTCTATAGTCATGTTCTATAGCGATGTTCTATAGTAATGTTCTTTAGCGATGTTTCTTGACGATTCTCCTTAGTAAAAGTGTTATGCTGAAGTTACATTGCGAAGTTCTTTAGCAGAACTCCTCAATGATCTTCCTGAAGAATGTTACATAAATTTAACGAAGTTCCTTGGCGGTGTTCCATTGCTTTTGCGGTGTTCCATTGCTATGTTCCATGTCATGTACCAAAGTTATGCTCCTTAGTGAGGTTTATGGATGCTCCACACCAGATGCGTATAAACTTCTAAGCAATTTTTATGTTGGTGTCTCAAGTATAGAATACTCAGTTCTTATGTTGGTGTCTCAAGTATAGAACACTCAGTTCTGATGTATTGGTGTCTCAAGTATAGAACTCTCAGTTCTGATGTATTGGTGTCTCAAGTATGGAATACGCTCTTCTCATGTTGGCGTCTCAAGAATAGAATGTACACTTCTTATAAGTAGCATAAAGTATGGTACATTTTGACTGATGAGCTAAATACAACCTTTTCTTTTGATATCTTGCTTCCCACAAACTCATTTCGACAGATTCACTCCACATAAAGCTTGGTAATAAATCAGTCAGACTTTCAACAATACAATTCAATCATTCTTTCTTGTAGAGTTTTGTAGAGAACTTTAGAATGATATTCGAAAAATAGTAACCCTTTGGACCTGATATTAAAGTTAATCAATGGACCATTTAAAATAAACATGAGTGATACCTTCATTTAGGAGAAGACATATTTGATACAAGTTCATCAATCCGACAAGACCTTCTATATAGACAAAAACTCCCAAAAGTCACGACCTTATCCTATGCAAAAATCTTCTTAGGAGCATTCATAAGAATTTCTACATATCGGTATCCATGATTTGATATCTAGTCTTAACCTTTTTTTGAGAACTAATGCAGTCAATAGCCTTGAGTGTTTATCTTTTAAAGACATTTTAACCTTTTCACCAGATCTTTGACTGTCTACAACTACTTAAGACTATCTACTGCTATCTACTTCTATCTATGAATATCTACCACGACTACCCAAGACCTTGGAAACTCCATTTGCTTTATCTTCTGTCCATTGTCCTTCCTGTAAAAGTCTTCCTTCATGACCCGATAGGACCATGATGTTGATTTAAGCTGGATCTACAACACTGACCCAGAACCTGCAATCACGTCTGCTATGGTCATTTTTTTTTTTTTTTTATTGTTCGCGCTTATCAAAAAGTGTTCCAACTACAATACTCCGACCAAAAGGTTGTCTTCCTCCCAGACGCCTGACTCCGGCCTTGCGACCTCTCACTTTAAAAACTTTAAAATACTCTTGAGAAAACAACCAACAAACATTGTAAGACTTATCCAACACGCCATGTCTAATTCCCACACTTCCATACCAAACACACGCCAGGTGTCAACGCAGCCGATTCTCTCTATCGATCATTCTCATTATTATGTCTGCTTTGTTCCGCTGAGTTCTCACCCGAGTTGTCAGTAATTGTGTTTCTTCTGTGCTGACAAGTCGGGTGTTTAACTGTTGACCACTTATTTATACTTCTGAAGTTGACTGCAGTATTTATTTATACTTCTGAAGTTGACTGCAGTATTTGTTTATACTTCTGAAGTTGACAGCAGTATTTATTTATACTTCTGAAGTTGACTGCAGTATTTATTTAAACTTCTGAAGTTGACTGCAGTATTTATTTAAACTTCTGAAGTGGACTCCAGTATTTATTTAAACTTCTGAAGTTGACTGCAGTATTTATTTAAACTTCTGAAGTTGACTGCAGTATTTATTTATACTTCTGAAGTTGACTGCAGTATTTATTTAAACTTCTGAAGTTGACAGCAGTATTTATTTATACTTCTGAAGTTGACTGCAGTATTTATTTAAACTTCTGAAGTTGACTGCAGTATTTATTTAAACTTCTGAAGTGGACTCCAGTATTTATTTAAACTTCTGAAGTTGACTGCAGTATTTATTTAAACTTCTGAAGTTGACTGCAGTATTTTTTGATACTTCTATACATCTCCCTCTACTCGATGTAGAAGATGACTGTCGTATTAATTAATATTATTATTTTTTTTAAATTTTGATTCAGAGTTGAAATGAGTCGTGGCGACGTCACCAACTTGCCTCTGTAGATTTTTCGGCTCTCCTTGAGTCTTGAAGTCCGAGGCGATTTCGGGAGGCCTATGTTATTTTATTATATGTCAGTAGATCGATGACCCCAGTCCCGCTCTTTCGTTTTAAATTATGCAAATTTTAAATTATTGCCCCATATACATTAAAAATTAGTTTTCTTGACTGCACTACTCCGTTTAAAAGCGTAAATCCTAATTTTTATATCACCGACATGTGTTTCTCGGACTTCATATGGATTTTTAATGCAACTTTAGTGGATCTTTATACACCAGACGACATGCCAATTATCATCTGGAATAAATTGTTATTCTAAATTATCTAATTGTTATTGACCTACGCCATTTGCATAGCTTTTTAAAAAAAAAATAAATACTCATGCGGCTTTAAGGTTTGTACCGAGCTTGACACATCCACCAGGTAATGAGCAAATTAAAAGTGACAGGAGTAATTACAGTAACGGTGACGTCGGTGCTGTGCTTAAGAGAAGGTGTTGACTCAAGGGAGATAATACTTCATTTATTTGTTCAGTGATGACCTGGCGAGGTCGTGCCCCATTATTTGAAATCTTGGCCGCACGATGTCACTGTAGGTTGGGTTAGGTTTAATGACACGAGTCTCGTGACTTCTGAATGTGTTGACATGACGATGAGCTACGCAATAAGTAGATGCGCTGGTGGCCAGAGCCCATTGAAAACACATCTGAAGTCGAGACAGCGGTAGGTAGCGAGCGGTAGATTAAGCAAAAACATCGAGTTTTGGATTGAGTTATTTTTATTAGTGTTCCACGGTCACAGCTCAGATGAACACTTATCTGGCATAGCTGTGTTGTGTCCTATGTGTTGTGTCCTATGTGTTGTGTCCTATGTATTGTGCCCTATGTGTTGTATAGCCGTAAGTACTGCGTAGACCAGTGGGCTGTTTTGTAGCACGAGATCACGTGGGACACCAATGGGGAACAGCTTTGCTCCGTCTGCGGCTAAATAATGTTGTTTACTACGAGCCATTAATTACAAATGTACAAAATATATTTTTTTTGACAATAAAATAAGACAAATGTATATGCTAATAAGATTTAAACTGAACTAATTCAAAGCCTTTAAAAATTCACCATCATATGTCCTAATAATACATATTTCTTCAAAATCTTAACATATTAAAATATAACCTCTATATCACATTGATGCTGGAATAATTAGAAATAAATTATGCTATATTTAACGTATCAAAATAAACGTATAAATTAAATGGTTAAGATTAACACCCCTTTATCCCTCCCTTCCTGTAGGGAAAGCATAAATTGTCGCTTCATTTGCTAATTTTACGGTTTACGTTCAAAGGGGAGTAACAAATGAAAAATCACTACTATTTGTCGTTATACAATTAACACTCAAATTTTATTTTTAAAGGAAAGTAACTGAAAAATAGACCAAAACATATTGTGTGCTTTACAGTTCACGGTCAAAGGGAGTTAACGGTTCAATTTAAATCATACACATACAACCCCCCCCCCCCAACCAAAAAAAACAACAAAAAAAAAACAACAAAAAAAAAAAAAAAAAAAAAAAAAAAAAAAAAAAAAAAAAAATTTTATTTTTAAAGGAAAGTAACTGAAAAATAGACCAAAACATATTGTGTGCTTTACAGTTCAAGGTCAAAGGGAGTTAACGGTTCAATTTAAATCATACACATACAACCCCCCCCCCCCCAACCAAAAAAAACAACAAAAAAACAACAACAAACAAACAAAAAAAAAAACAACAAACCAACAAATAAATAAACTAACTCCGTTATGTTTGACTCATTGTTATTTCAAAGAATCTCTCGTTTATGTATGTCAAAGGGAAAAAAAGGCTTTTTTGGTGAAATAATCAAATGTATTTCTAAATATTTTATAAACAAACTAAACATCGCTAAATATACATTAAATTTCATACTTATGACTCAAAAAAGTAACTGCTGAAAGAAAATCATGGAAATATCAGCCTTTAAGTAGTTTTAGCATATTTTAAATTCAGATTTACTTTATAGTTATCGTAAAAAAATTAATTGAGTAACAGAATAATAATTTGAAATTTATTTTCGTTTGGTAAAATAACGGTGAATTTAAAGTAGCGTTTGATGATATATAATGTGATGATCGATTTTGAATTAGAAAGAAATTTAATTCATTTCGTCTCGTTGAACAAATGTAAGTTGGGTTGTCGTACTTTTAAACATATGTTTTATCATTTAAATAAAATGGGAGCTAACTGCTGCATCCTTGATCGATTCAAAGATTATTAGTGTTGCCTAACTTTATGCAGTGTAGCTTAATGTACGAAAGGTTTGAAAGAGACAATTAAAATATATGTGCATCCTCTTAAGATAAGGAATTGTTTTCTGCCTTTAAAGCAAATCAATTATGCACCTAACATCGATTGGCTTTAAAGGTAGACGTATCAATTTACATCAAGAATTTATAAAAAATGATGGTAGCTCCGGGTAAACAGATCTAATTAGCGTGGCATGATGAAAAGTTACGACAAGGTCTATGACATTAAAGATGTTTTTAGCGACAAGTGTAATGGGTACTAATGGGGTCGAATAAAATAATAATTAATACGACTATCACAGTCCTTGTCTGCACCTGCAATGAGATGTAGATTTACAAATCGACTTTAAAGACCACTCCCCCCCCCCCCCCCCCCCCCCCCCACCAAAAAAAAAAAAAAAAAAAAAAAAAAAAAAAAAAAAAAAAAAAAAAGGTCATCAGCATCATGTCCTTGCTTTTCTACAGTAACTCAGAATGGTTATCTCCCCCACCCTCCCTCTCCTCGCGAGACTCAGTCACGTAACGTCAGCCGCCCCCTGCCACACGCTGTTAAAAAAAAATCCCGTTTCTCTTTCTGTCCTCTCGGAGACTACATTTCAGCTAGGTGTTATTTTATATAATTCTGTTTAATCTATTTTGTTTTTTCGCTGATGCAGGCATCTTGCCGACACATTCATTGTTTGATTCTTTCAATGGGGGAAAACCTGATAAAGAAATTTATAATAAATTATTTCAAATAGCCATTGAGTGAGATCTCTTATATAGCCAAATCTGGGACTTATTAGTTCACATTAAGATGTGTGACTTCAGAGGGAGCGCCGGTAAATTCGTACAGATTGGGGAATAAAATAATTTTTATAGCTTTCAGTCCTCGCCCTGATGGAAAGAATTCGTCCCGAACGGCCCGATCCTAAGTATCTGTGATGAAGAGGGTGGGATGTATCATCCAAAATGTGCTTAGTTTTACAAAAAACATCTTTCTTCAAATAGTTCTTCAAGTGAGGGATGTTTAGTTGTGTTATGTTACTACCTTTCTTGATTAGTCGGTTTATGCGGTGTTTAATATCAGACGGTGAATTCCCACACCAGCAGGTAATACTGAAATTAAGTAAGCTTCCAATTGTTGCACTGTAGAATAAAGTAAGGACTTGCTTTTTTACGCCAAAATTATACAGTTTTTTGAGGTAGAACAGTCTTTGGTTGAATTTCTTATACAGCATTTGGCCGTGCTCATGCCATGTTAGCTTAATATAAATGGTGACACCTAAGTACTTGTATGCCTCCAATTTCTCTACACTTTGATTTTTTATGTTGAGATCTGTAATAGGTGTTTCTCCCTCCTGAAATTAATAACCATTTCTTTTGTTTTTGAGACATTCAGCTGGAGAAAATTTTCATCGCACCAATCGATAAAGCTTGTAACTAAGTTGCGGTACAGGCCTTCTCCTTCAGATATTAACCCACAATGGTGGTATCATCAGCAACGTTTAAGATTGTAGGAGAGCTGCCCTGAGCATAGTTTAATGAGCCGACCACTTAATGTGTCTGGTCCCGAGGCCTTGGCTGCGTTCGATGAACAATAAAGTACCATCCTTTGTACTACTGCCATCTCTAAATGAATTCATCATCTCATTGCGTACACTTTCAAAGTCCAGGTTGTCAAAACGACAATAAAAGCCATTTTAGTCGTTAACAAAAATTCTTCACGTCCTCAACACATATGGATGCCAGACTGAAGATGTATAATCTTAAAGCGGCCGGACAAAGGCTTCATAGGCTCTTTCTTTCACACTGAAGCTGCTAATCTTTTGATTACGCCTTAAGAACCCCAGGGTCGTGTTTGCCTGGTTGCACACGTTGTTGATATGTTGATATCTTATTAGCTTCCCGTTGTAGAATAAATGAACCAGTGTTTCATTGAGGTCACCAAATAACTTTTATTCAGCAATCCAACTATTCCAAATGTGTGCAATTTATAATGTAGAGCTATGCACACAATGCTGTTTAATCTACATGGCTTCTCTTGTTTTCGGAAATTTCCAATAACTCATAATTTCTTTAGCCATTAAAGCACGGATTAGATGCGCACTTGTAATTAAGGTAAGATGGCCGCCGATATATCAACATCAAAAAGAAACCAATACAAAGGATAAAAAAAAATTACAAATAATAACATCGTCCTACTGAAAGAACTTATTGAAAATGGAGAGCGATGATGCCGACGATAAGAGAAATGTTCACAAGAAAAATGCTGAAGGTGATCTCAAATACGTGGTGGCTGGTGTCGTATCGGGTCTAGTCTTGTGTCTTCTGGGAGTCATCGTAATGTTCTTAACAAACACCTATGAATACAGATCTTTGAAATCAAAAGAAACCAAATCAGAGAATGTGAGACGATATTTGTTGTTGCTGCTGCATTTTTTAGTGTTAATAACATTTTGGTTGTGAAAGTTATTTTGAAAAAATAAAAATAAATGATAATCAGCTTTAAATATTAAAATACATACCCATGGCCGACACTAGCTAGCATAATTGACGCCCCAAGGAATTTCTAAAGTTTGGCTCCCCTACCTCCTAAAATCATAGGAGGTCATCAACTGTTGATAATTTAAAAGTTGTCGCAGGAGAAGACAGAAGATAAGGTCCTTAAATAACAGTGTCATTATGACAAGTAATAAATATAATAATCAGTAAAATATAATATATCAGTGTATTTTTTTTCTATTGAACATTAAAATCGAATCTGTTTAAAAACAAAATCTATCTAGTAAGAACATTACTGACTTTCAGCTTGAATTTTCTCGAGTAAATATTATTATTTTTTTAGTTTTAAAAAGTTTTATTTTCATATTGACTTGAGTCGTTTTCTTCAACCTTGTGGTGGCAAAAGCATCAATGGCATCGTCATAATCTGGTCAACAGAAAACATTAACAATTTAAACAGAAAAATCCAAAGAAGGGAGCCGTTCTCGATGCACTTATGGTGTTTGAATCAATTGTATCAATTTAGTTTATAAAAATACTCCCCCCCCCTCCCACCAATTCAGTGCTAAATAAAAATTAACAACAAAATTTGGAGAAAATTTGACGCGTACTATATTTGAAAAACCAACAAAGCACCAGACATTAGATCTACAACATTTTAAATTATAAGTTCTGTTACTTTAGTATTTACAAGTTTTGTTTACGTTCAAAATGATAAATGATGTCCTAGAATTCGGCGGTCCAGATGTTGACCTTCTTTGCCTGTACAAAAAGGAAGGCCGTGGACGTCGCAAACAATGCATTCCGATTTCAAGTTACACACTGGAACGTGAAATACAGCTAGAACAATAACAAAAACACATTTATTTTAATACCCAAAGAAAATATATTGTTTTTTTTGTTCTTCTTTTTCCCCCACTGAGCCGATAGTTCAATCAAAAAAAGACAATTTAAAATATGGTGAGACGCTTACATGAAAAATACAAATTGTTTTAGGGAGCCCGCTTCATCAGTGGCCCACTCCCCGTGCCGCGGGAAGGCGACGCTGTGACCAGTCAACTCCCGTGCCTAACCAAGCCATGTGTGGAGACAAGCGGCTACATCTTAAACAAGATGGACTTTTCTGTCAACCCTTGTGATGATCTGTATCTCTACTCTTGCGGTGGACTCCATGCCAAGACGAAAATTCCTAGAAAAGAGTTCGTTAATTTGTACTCAGAAGCAGATGGTCGGCTTTTTTTGAGGTTACAAAAGGTAATTTTGATTTAAAATAAAATGATTTGCATTAACCTTCAACGGCGAAACAGGACTACTGGTACATTTAGATACGCTTCAAGTATCATTCAAGAAATGTTTTCGAAAGTGTTTTTTTTTTTTAATTTTTAAAATTTGTAAATTTCTTTGCAGATTTTGTCCTCCAATGATACTGAGCTATTTGGCAAGAAATCAAGCGCTGTTTTCAAGATGAAAACATTTTATCAAATGTGTATGGATGAAAAGGATCTGGAGGAGAAGAATACGTCCAGGGTGTTACAGGTAATTAGATCTGTATTGTTGATAAAGTTATGCATATTGTTTAAAATTTTTCATAGATGAGTGTCTTATATGACAACCTGTGGTAAGAACTTTTATTACATGACAATTTCGGGTAAAAAAAATTCTCACAGGAGTTCTTATTTATTATACTTACTTACGTACTGATGACTTTCTACCCCGTCTGGGGCAAAGGTGGTCTACAAGAACTTTCCACTCATCACGGTCCTGTGCTTTCCGTTCCAATTGCTTCCAGGTGTATCCCATATTTTGTGTGACTGCCTCTAGCTCGTGTCTCCATGTATTCTGAGGCCTTCCTCTCTTTCTTTTCCCCTGTGGGTTTTATGTTAGGCATTGTCTGGTGATGTTATCTGGGGGTTTTCGGAGCGTATCCCCTACGCAACTCCACCTTTTCTTTATGATATCTTCATCAATGGGCACCTGGTATGTCCTTTCTAGTAGATCTTTGTTATTGATAGTATTTTGCCATTTGATGTTCAGGATCTTTCTAAGGCATGTGTTTATGAATATCTCCACTTTCTGCATAAGGCTCACTGTTGTTTTCCATATAGTAGGACTGTTTTGACATTTGTATTAAAGATTTTGACTTTGGTTTGCAGGTTCAGCTCCTTCGACTCCCATATTTTCTTTAATAGCACAAATTCTGATCTAGCCTTTCCAATTCTGGCCCTTACGTCAGCATCGGATCCGCCATTTCTGTCTATGGTGCTGCCTAAGTCATTGAAGGACTCCACTTCTTCCAGTGCCTTTCCTGCCAGACAAATATGCTCTTGGTTGGATGGGTTTACCTTCATGATTTTTGTCTTGCTTTTATTTTTATTTAGACCAAGATGTGCTGAAAAGGTGACTACGTCTTTTTTCTTTTCCTGCATTTGCTTCTGGTTGTGGGACAGAAGTGCAATGTAGTCTGCAAAGTCTAAATCATTCAGTTGTTCCCAGAGTGTCCACTGTATCCCTTTTCTCTTTTTGTCTGTGCATTTTTTTCATTATCCATTCAATTGCAAGGGTGAAAAGAAATGGGGACAAGAGGCACCCTTGTCTGACTCCTGTTTTGACTGTACAGGAATCTGTGAGTCTACCTTCTTGGATCACACTGCATGTCATTTCTTTATAAGAGCTCTGAATGACCCAGACTAGTTTCCCCGGTACTCCATAGTGCCGAAGAAGTTTCCACAAGGTTTGACGGTCCAGGCAATCAAAGGCCTTTTCTTAGTCTTTAAAATTTATATATAGGGGGAGTTCCATTCGATGGACTGTTCTACAATGATTCTTACTGATGCAATTTGATCGGTGCATGATCTGTTTTGGCGGAAGCCGGCCTGTTGATCTCGTAGCTGCATGCCGACCTGTTCTTTCATTCTGTTCAAAATAATTCTATTAAAGACCTTTCCTGGTACAGATAGCAGTGTGATTATTCTGTAATTTGCACAATTGCTAAGATCCCCTTTCTTTGGTATCTTGATTAGGTATCCTTCTTTCAAATCTTTTGGAACTCTCTCTTTTTCCCATATCTTTTCAAACAGAGGGTGGAGCATATTGACTTTTGTACATATATCAGCTCTCATCATGACTGCTGTGATGTTATCGGGTCTTGGCGCTTTCCCTATTTTGAGCTGCTTGCTGGCGAGAGCTATTTCTTCCTTAACACGAAGTTCTAGTAGGATTAATTTCCTTACACTTGAACGTCAGCTGAAACTTAGATAACATTTTTGTATTTTAAAAAAAATCAAATAAATCTGTCTGACATTTACTTTGTCATTCTCCATGTTTTGCTGGGACGTAATATCTGTGATATTTCTCTGTCATATATAATCTCTGTCTCTCTGGAAATGGACATCAGGGATATTTTTCTGTGTCATTCTCCATGTTTTTTCTGGAAATAAAATCGTTTGGGGACGACGAGTTTTCCACAGGAGCTGAGTTTCTGGACCCAGACCATGGAACCAGATATTTATTTTGTTAAATGTTTTGTTCAAAAGAAATTTTAAATATGCTGAGAAATGAATTGAATTATGTGATAGTATCACGAATGTCACAGGTCATCAGCTATCTCGGTTCCTGGACTTTGTCCAACGTCGGTGTTGTTCCTTTTGACAAGCGGAAATGGAGTCTTCAGACAACGCTGACAAAACTCCACAAGATGGGATTCAGCTTGTTCTTCAGCTTAGAACACCAGGAAGTCCTCAATACAGAAACTAAAAGACTGATGAAACTATTGCTCGTAAGTAGTCAGCTGATTATATGTCAATGTTTAATGCACGTAGCTAGTCAGCTTATTACATGTCAATGTGTACAGCATGTAGCTAGTCAGCTTATTACATGCCAATGTGTACAGCATGTAGCTAGTCAGCTTATTACATGTCAATGTGTACAGCATGTAGCTAGTCAGCTTATTAAATGTCAATGTGTAAAGCATGTAGCTAGTCAGTTTATTACATGTCAATGTGTACAGCCTGTAGCTAGTCAGCTTATTACATGTCAATTGTACAGCATGTAGCTTGTAAGCTTATTACATATCAATGTGAACAGCATGTAGCTAGTCGGCTTATTACATCTCAATGTGTACAGCATGTAGCTAGTCAGCTTATTACATCTCAATGTGTACAGCATGTAGGTAGCAAGACTCCTACGAGCTCACCGTAACCCACCCTCCCCCTTCCCCGGATGACTCGATGGTCCTAGTCGATTTCGACCGACCGACGAACAACAACAACATGCCAATTTTTAATGCAATGTGGGTAGTCGGCTTATTACATGTCAACGTATAATGCATGTAGGTAGTCGGCTTATTACATGTCAATGTATATTGCATGTAGGTAGTCGGCTTATTACATATCAATGTATATTGCATGTAGGTAGTCGGCTTATTACATATCAATGTATATTGCATGTAGGTAGTCGGCTTATTACATGTCAATGTATATTGCATGTAGGTAGTCGGCTTATTACATGTCAACGTATAATGCATGTAGGTAGTCGGCTTATTACATGTCAATGTATATTGCATGTAGGTAGTCGGCTTATTACATATCAATGTATATTGCATGTAGGTAGTCGGCTTATTACATGTCAATGTATATTGCATGTAGGTAGTCGGCTTATTACATGTCAACGTATAATGCATGTAGGTAGTCGGCTTATTACATGTCAATGTATATTGCATGTAGGTAGTCGGCTTATTACATGTCAATGTATATTGTATGTAGGTAGTCTGCTTATTACATATCAATGTATATTGTATGTAGGTAGTCGGCTTATTACATGTCAATGTATATTGCATGTAGGTAGTCGGCTTATTACATGTCAACGTATAATGCATGTAGGTAGTCGGCTTATTACATGTCAATGTATATTGCATGTAGGTAGTCGGCTTATTACATGTCAATTGTACAGCATGTAGCTTGTAAGCTTATTACATCTCAATGTGCACAGCATGTAGCTAGTCAGCTTATTACATCTCAATGTGTACAGCATGAAGCTAGTCAGCTTATTACATCTCAATGTGTACAGCATGTAGCTAGTCAGCTTATTATATCTCAATGTGTACAGCATGTAGGTAGCAAGACTCCTACGAGCTCACCGTAACCCACCCCCCCCCCCCACCCGGATGACTCGATGGTCCTAGTCGATTTCGACCGACGGACGAACAACAACAACATGCCACTTTTTGATGCAATGTGGGTAGTCGGCTTATTACATGTCAATTTATATTGTAGGTAGGTAGTCGGCTTATTCTATGTCAATGTATATTGTAGGTAGGTAGTCGGCTTATTAAATGTCAATGTATATTGCATGGAGGTAGTCGGCTTATTACATGTCAATGTATATTGCATGTAGGTAGTCGGCTTATTAAATGTCAATGTATATTGCATGTAGGTAGTCGGCTTATTACATGTCAATGTATATTGCATGTAGGTAGTCGGCTTACTAAATGTCAATGTATATTGCATGGAGGTAGTCAACTTATTACATGTCAATGTTTATTGCATGAAGGTAGTCAACTTATTTCATGTCAATTTTCATTGCATGAAGGTAGTCAAATTATTACATGTCAATGTTTATTGCATGAAGGTAGTCAGCTTATTACATTTCAATGTTTATTGCATGTAGGTAGTCAACTTATTACATGTCAATGTTTAATGCATGGAGGTAGTCAACTTATTACATGTCAACATTTATTGCATGAAGGTTATCAACTTATTACATGTCAATGTTTAATGTATGGAGGTTGTCAACTTATTACATGTCAATGTTTATTGCTCGAAGGTAGTCAACTTATTTAATGTCATTTTTTATTGCATGAAGGTAGTTAACTTATTACATGTCAATGTTTATTGCTCGAAGCTAGTCAACTTATTACATGTCAATGTTTATTGCTCGAAGGTAGTCAACTTATTTCATGTCAATGTTTATTGCATGAAGGTAGTCAGCTTATGACAGTTATTGTCTACTGATATATTGTTTATCAGCTGATATTTTAAAGTTTAAGAAAACTAAAGTTTTAAAATTACCAAGAAATTATTAGGAAATCTTACAGTTAATTGGTTGACAATGTGTAATGCTAATTGTTGTCCTGTTTCCTAAAATATTTCAGTTCAAGCCATATGATCCAACCACATACATGAGTTTGTACTTAGCTGCCCCACACTATCGTGCGTATGTGATTGATAGCATAATGAGAAAGGCGCATACATTGGGTGGAAGCCCTTGGAACATCCAATCAAAAGCTGAGGCGGTACTCAATTTTTTTGATTCCCTGGTAGGTTGTGACGTCACAGATCTATCTTTAAAGTTATAACATATTTGAACCACGTGGCATCGCAGATCTATCTTTAGGTTTATAACATATATGAACCACGTGCCTTTCAATAATCTTGAGTCAATTTAATTTTATCGTTAATAATGATACGAAATGAACGAGTTAAGATTCTCTCCTTTGTGAAATAGTTCATAAAACTTGTTGGTTGTCTTTTCGCTTCATTTTACACACGTCGTTGAAATACAGCGAGCGTTCAATTGTTTCTAGGTTACAAATAGTAAAAGAGAGATGTGTCACTTTTCCAAATACTTAAAGTCAATTACATTCATCTTTATAATATGTCAATTTTATACTGTACTAATCAAGTGCAATAAGTAAGAAAGTCCTTATTTATACCGTGCTCCATATGGACAGCAGGTCACAATGATCATTAAATATCCCGTGGGACTTCTTAAAATTTCACCCTAAGTCATTCAGTTGATCATTTCAGTGTCGCTAGCTTCACAGCTCTCATGAGGCAGTATTTGTCTCTTTAGTTCATTTTGACAATGTTTGAGACAAAGAGAAGAATTACAACTACACGCACACTAGCTGTTGTCATTATGATGAAAAAAATCAGACAGAAGTTCGCATCTGCCGAGTGTCCTACCTTACAGTTTATTTTCCAGGTATTCAAACAACATCTTGAGACAACGGAACCGGTCACCATCGACTCTTTGCAGCAAAAAATGGGTTCTTTGGTATGTGAATTTTCGGTTTAATGAGAACTAAAAGAGTTAAAACAATTTAATACAAAGACTTGTTTAGTCCGCTACCTGGACGGGGGTAACGCTTTTAAGATTAGGACTTCATAAATATTGTAGAATGTTTAGAAACTTTAGATCGGTGAACAGGAATCAAACTTTCAGTGGAATATTTTAAAAGCATCCTTTCCCCTTTAACTGCTGCATATTTTGATCCTCTTAGCTGGATGTGAAGCAGTACCTCAGAGAGACGTTTGGCGTTGAAGTAGGTTCAGATGAAAATTCGACGTACTGTTCTGACCCTGGATATTTCGATTCATTAGGAAACGCTTTTAAAAAATTTGACAGCGAGTAAGGAAGGCAATGTTTGTGTTGTTCATTTTAAGTATTTATGTGTATGACAGTCCAGATATTTAGACTTAATAGGAGCGTGATGAATTAAGAGTGACAAATCTAATATCATAAATTTCATTCCATTGTAGTAGAGGTTTCACTCTATCGTGTTAGTAGATAGACTCTATTGTAGTAGAACAGGCCTGCGCAACATACGGTCCGCGGGCTGCATGTGGCCAGCCAGCAATCACTTAATATGTTGAGGTATCGCTAATGTGTCTATTTAATGCAGGGGTCTCAAATTTAAATCATCCGGGGGCCGCAGAAGGTAGAGTCTGAGTGAGACTGGGCCGCATCAAGACAAAAATATGTCATTAAAATTTAATAAAGTACAAATGTCACAATCTGCTCTACCTTTATTAATAAAAAAATAAAACATTAAGGGTTCTCAAGAACTAGGCGTCTTCTTACACAGCTGAGCAACATTTGGTTTGAGTGAGGAAGCAACTGAGATCCTCAGAATAGTTTGAAGATGCTCATCAGCAAGTTTGGCCCTGAAATTTGACTTGTTAAATTCCATAGTGGGAAAAGAGCTTTTCACACAGATAGGTACTCCCAAAAAGGCCCATGATCCGCTTAAGCAACCTGTAAATCTCAGGGAAGGTGGAGGGCAATGCTGCCATAAATTGTCCACGCGTGTCTGTTTCTCCATTCACTCCCTGAATTTAGAATTGCACTGAAGATCAATCAGCTCTATTTGAAGCGCAAGTTGGAGGGCGGTAGGTGGGGGCTCATTTTCCTCATTATAGGAGAAAGGATCTGAAAAAAGTTGAAAAGTGGCTCTGTGTGAATTGAAGTCTAAAAATATATAATCAAATATTTCCTTTAATTTTGCGATGGCATCAGTATAGTCACTACCGAATGGTGTGCTCGAATCCATGCGTAATTTTCCTTTTCGGAAATGGCCGAGATTTCTAAGAATCATAACACAAGTTTTGTGCAGAATGCCCTGACAAGTTGCCCCTGGTCTTGTTACCTCTTGTTGAGTACATTTATCTCATGTGTAATGTCAACAAGAAAAGCCAAGTCCATGAGCCATTTGGGATCACTTAGTACAGGAAGAACCACCCCAGCCTTCTCCGCGAGGGCTTTAAATGCTAGAATGTGTTCAGACAGTAGGCGGGGAAGGTAATACTTATGAATTATTGATGCGAAGGAAGACGCTATTGTAGGAAGAATGAATTTTGATTTTTTTATCGTAAAAAAGGCCTTTTTGACTGACCTTATTTGGAAATGGAATCAAGCTGACATACTGGGAATTTCCCTTACTCGTTAAAATTAGGGGGAAATTTTAATGGGGATTTTGTTATAGTGTGTGAGATTGCTCTGATTTACACAATTATGGTTATGCATTAATCGATAATTGACTTTTTAAACTTTTCTCAAAACTGCTTTTTGGCGATGTTTGTCTCATCAAATGCTATCAAATAAAAATTTTAGTCCAATTTTAAAACAGTTTTTACCATTATAATCAACCTCCAAATCTATACAACATAATAAAAATCAGAATTAGACTAGTCGGTGAGATTCGACGGAAATCGTCACCTTATAGATATGAAAATGGGGAAAACTCGCGGGACGCATTAACACTAAACTTTGCAGTCATGTTGCGGGCCGCAAAATATCGTCTTGCGGGCCGCGAGTTTCAGACCCCTGATTTAATGTGTAGAGGTATCGCTAACGTGTCGTTTTAATGTTTAGAGGTATTGCTAATGTTTCTGTATAATGTAAAGAGGTATTGCTAATGTTTCTGTATAATGTAAAGAGGTAGTGCTAATGTTTCTGTATAATGGATGTCTATTTAATATGGATATGTATTGCTAATGTTTTTTTTAAAAATGTAAGTTGCACAATTATATTTATCCTATTTGATGTATGGATGCAATGCTAATATATTCCTTTAATATATAGAGTGCTTGCAAATGTTTTGATGATCAACTTCCTGGAAGAAATTAGGGAATATCTACCAGCCTCCTTTCGGCCACCGGCAACGGACACGAGAGAAGACTTCTGTACGGCACAGATTAAGACAACTTTTTTTTTACCCGTCGTGTCCGCTCTACATGTTCATAATTTTTTAACACCAGAAACAAAGTCTCAAGTAAGGATTGGTTATGTTGTTTGGGCAAACAGTTGAACACCGCTCTAACGTGATGATTGGCGTAAATGAATAACAATTCTCATACTCGCGGGGGTCGTGTTACTGCGTGGTTTTTACTGTAGATTTTTTGCGTCCTACTGCTTCTCTATAAAATATCTCAGTGCATTCGAGAAGCCTACCGAAGTAAGATAACACACAGATCTACAGTAGCATAACAGATGCTGGGTTGCCGAGTGGTCTATACCGACTTAATACATAAAGCTTGTGGTCTGAAGTTGTCCCACCAAAGTCAACATTCCAAGTAGCCCGGGTGGTGGTGATTCGCTAGGCTTTGACGGCATCTCTTCCAAGAGCAAGGCAGCTCATCTAAGGGAGGCGTGCCCTGAATTCAAAGCTGGGGCAAAAATGATCGTGGGCCCTAAAATATCACGCAGTATTACAGTAGCAAAACACAACACTCGTTCTAACAGTAGCACTGTTTCCTTCCGAAAAGCCTTGGAAACTTCATAGCTACTTTAACCTAAAATACAACGCTAATACCACAAGCAACCAAATTGTATGCAAATATATACACCGGCAATGACCGACATCATTTTCTGCATGCGTAACACATCGCCATAATAGCGTCTGATACAGTTCGGCGTCGGTCAAGTCATCAGAGGCGAGCCTCGTGTGCCGGGCATCACCGGTCATCACATCAAGGGCGAGCCACATTTGCCGGGCATTACCGGTCACCACATCAAGGGCGAGCCACATAGGCCGGGCATCACTGGTCACCACATCAAGGGCGAGCCACATTTGCCGGGCATCACCGGTCTCCACAAGAAACTCGAGCCTCTTGGTCCGGGCGTCACACGTCAACACAAGTGCACGAGACACAGATCGAGACATGAGTACACGTCTTATGTTAGCCGCTAGTGGAGATGCTTTTTCTCATGCAGCCTGTAAGGGGACTGCTCCTAGGTGACTGTTTCATCACAGCTACGATGTGACATAATTACAAAGTAGAATCCATGTGTAGAAAACCTATTAGAGTGCGGCTTTGGCCACTCCGGGAAGGGAAGGGGTGTTTTAGGGAAGTTAAAGTTTCCATTCCAGCCCCTAGAGAGTTCGATCTATTTCAATCTGATAATATGATATCAATCCAAAATGGGGACGGGTACATTTAAATGTTGCGTTCCGTACACCGGGAGTAATGTGGCGTACACCGGGAGTAACATGTCGTAAACCGGGATTAGTATGGCGTACACCGGGAATAATGTCGTACGGTGGAAGTAATATGGCGTACACCGGGAGTAGTAAAGCGTTCACCGGGAGTAGTATTGCGTACACCGGGAGTAGTATGGCGTACACTGGGAGTAGTATAGCGTTCACCGGGAGTAGTATTGCGTACACCCGGAGTAGTATTGCGTACACCGGGAGTAGTATGGCGTACACTGGGAGTAGTATAGCGTTCAACGGGAGTAGTATTGCGTACACCCGGAGTAGTATTGCGTACACCGGGAGTAGTATGGCGTACACTGGGAGTAGTATGGCGTACACCGGGAGTAGTATGGCGTACACCGGGAGTAGTATGGCATACACCGGGAGTAGTATGGCGTACACCGGGAGTAGTACGGCGTACACCGGAAGTACTATGGTGATACCAAACAGTTGCAGTGTTACACTTGTACTGGGAATACAGATCGTGTAGTGTATAGTGCTATTTATAAAATCTAATCATATATTTCAAATGCAGCTGACAATTTATGATAAAATAATTTGAAATCCAACGTTTCTGTGTATAACAGTTTAAAATAAATTGCATGCCCCAGGTTAAGGGCCTCACATGTCAACTCATCAAAGGTTCACTTTTATTCAAGTTTTAGGTATTTGTATGGGTCAACAAGCAGCAGACGATACGAAGCAGTGAAGTGGGCGTATTTTATGAGTTGTTGTTCGTCCGTTGAAGATAGGACCATCGAGTCGTCCGGTGACTGATGACTTGCGCTAGTGACTTTTGTTCAAAGTGAGGAAGAGTTGGGTGGCGTCAACCTCACTCTCTCATCCGGGCCCTCCATATCCAGTGGCAAGACTCAACGTCAAGACGACCATGGATGGGTACGATTGCAAAAATTGTCACTGTATGCGCCTTACGGGACTCCAACTGCGGGTTTGAATTCAGAGTTTCCTTCTCTTAGATGAGTTGCCGACCAAGGTTAACGAGTCTCATCCACCAGGGGGGGGGGGGAATTTTTTGTTGGCTTGACATTTGAATTGAACTCCAGACCACAAACTTGAGGTTTGCTCAGTCTAGACCATTCGGCCACCCAGAGTAAGCAATACATAAAATCCAAATTATGTTCAACCGGAAATGTGTTTACGTGTAATTTAAAACTATAGAAATAATGCATTAAACATTTCTCTGAAAAACAAAAATAACGTTATGAAAAAGGTGTGAATATTTTATGTGGATGATCATATCTTTCAATCCCATGATACTTGTATGGATGAATTTATAAAGCCTATGATATTTCAGGCTTGACAAATTAGCTTATGAATTGCTTAATATTTTAGAAGTAATAGAATATAGAAGATAAACATTACTATTAATCATTGATTTTTAGAAACGTAAATATTTATTCCTATATGCTTGTTTTTTAAATGTATGATTTTCTCTTTCCTAAATATACTTTTAAAGAGCGAGAAAATGGTCCAAATATTTAGGCATTTAATTTTCCTTTCTTTTTTTGTTGATGATGCAATAAATCAAAACTTGATTCAGTTACATCCGTAAAAATTTGAAATTAAATGTTGAAATTTCGCACAAACGTGTAAATATGCCTTCAATTATTAACCCGGGACGCTTAGTCATTTTTTCTATTATTGTAATAACATAATTATTTTAAAGTTTTTATCTGAATGTAATCGGTATGATGTTGTATAGAAAAGATTTCCATTCAATGAATAATTATCTATGTGTTGATGTAGGCAAGAAATAACCTGTCAAACAATGGTGGCGGCAATGCGTGAATGTCGCATCTACTACATTTGCCAAAAAAAGAAAATGCGTGCAGCTACGACACATTTTGAAAAAAATCTCAATTAGCGCTTACTTCTTTGAATTTTATTTTACTAAATGTATTTCCAATTTGTAAAAAAAACTAATTAGATGTAGCATATTTATTTATATATTTCGCCAGTGAAACTAGGGCAAGAAAGACGACGCAGGCTATATATAGATATGCCATAGCAAGCGAGACGCAGGCAAACCCCTACCATCCCTTCCCTTGCCTCCCTATCGTTGGTCTCGAGACATGGGCACTGCGGTAAGGCACTCGCCCCCTCCCCCCTCCTGCACAACCCTCGCCCTCCAGACATGCACACACCCCAACAAGATCGCGGCGTATGCTAAGCCGCGGGTCGGCTATATTTATACATTTCATGGGCGTGAAATAAATGTGTGCAGTGACGTATCATGAAAAAAAGGAGGGGGTGGGGAGGGGTGTACCAAAATTGGCATTCTTAAGTGTGCGAAACTTGAGTTCACGTTTTTGTCAAGTAACTTTAGTAGATGGGAAGTTCACGCATTACTGTCGCCAATGTTTGGCGGACTATATTTAGATACGCCAGAGCAAGCAAGACGCAGGCAAACCCTCCCCTCCCTTGCCTGCCCATCGTTGGTCTCGAGACATGTGCACTGCAGTGGAGCTACCGCCCCCCCCTCCTGCACCACCCTCGCTTGCCAGCCATGCGCACACCCCAAGTCTGTAATTTTTTGCGGGTCGGCTGGTATTTATTTATTTCCTTATTTAAATTATTGAATTTCTGTTTAAAAAAGCAACAGCAAAAACTTCCTCCTAACATCTTACTCTTCGCACCACCCTCCTCGAAACATTCTCCTCACGTCTTACTCTTCGCACCACTCTCCTCGAAACATCCTCCTCACATCTTACTCTTCGCACCACCCTCCTCGAAACATCCTCCTCACATCTTACTCTTCGCACCACCCTCCTCGAAACATCCTCCTCACATCTTACTCTTCGCACCACCCTCCTCGAAACATCCTCCTCACATCTTTCTCTTCGCAACACTCTCCTTGAAACATCCTCCTCACATCTTACTCTTCGCACCACCCTCCTCGAAACATCCTCCTCACATCTTTCTCTTCGCAACACTCTCCTTGAAACATCCTCCTCACATCTTACTCTTCGCACCACCCTTCTCGAAACATCCTCCTCACATCGCGATCCTCACATAGCCCTCCTAACATCATCCTCCTAACATCGCCCTCCTCACATAGCCCTCCTAACATCATCCTCCTAACATCGCCCTCCTCACATAGCCCTCCTAACATCATCCTCCTAACATCGCCCTCCTCACATCGTCCTCCTCACATCGCCCTCCTCACATCGTCCTCCTCACATCGTCCTCCTCACATCGTCCTCCTAACATCGTCCTCCTCACATCGTCCTCCTCACATCGTCCTCCTAACATCGTCCTCCTCACATCGTCCTCCTCACATCGCCCTCCTCACATCGTCCTCCTCACATCGTCCTCCTCACATCGTCCTCCTAACATCGCCCTCCTCACATCGCCCTCCTCACATCGCCCTCCTCACATCGTCCTCCTCACATCGTCCTCCTCACATCGTCCTCCTAACATCGTCCTCCTCACATCGTCCTCCTAACATCGCCCTCCTCACATCCTCCTCCTCACATCATCCTCCACTCCTCACATCGCCCTCCTCACATCGCCCTCCTCACATCGCCCTCCTCACATCGTCCTCCTCACATCGTCCTCCTCACATCGTCCTCCTCACATCGTCCTCCTCACATCGTCCTCCTCACATCGCCCTCCTCACATCGTCCTCCTAACATCATCCTCCTCACATCGCCCTCCTCACATCGTCCTCCTAACATCATCCTCCTAACATCGCCCTCCTCACATCGTCCTCCTAACATCATCCTCCTCACATCGCCCTCCTCACATCGTCCTCCTAACATCATCCTCCTAACATCGCCCTCCTCACATCGTCCTCCTCATTTTAAGTTTTGTTGAGTTCTTTTGTTGGTTTGTTTTTTTTAATATGTTTTATTATGTTACAATGTTTATACTACAGGTCCTCGTCATGGGAGAGAACATCAAGAAACAAATGGTCAATACCTTTAATGGCGTCCCTTGGTTTGGTGAACAATTAAAAGCGGGCCTCATTCGAAAAGCCCAAGCCATGGAACTGCTCATTGGTTACCCGGACTGGGTCATTGACCCAGTAACGTTGGACACAATTTATCACAACGTATCGGTCGATCCTGGTGAATTGCTCTTCAGCGTTATGAGTATCAAGACGGAGACTGGGAGACAAAAATATCACCAAAGCCACAGTGAACCTTGCATGCAAGTATAAGGGTGGACGATCGCTTTAAGTTTGAGTATAACGAAGTAGCTAGATTATTCGCAATGGAATCAAACGGGTTTGACACGTGATTAGAGCTTGTCACGAACATCTTGTCAAAAGACGCATGATATACGTTTTGTCACGACCATTCTGTCACATGTCACATGATGATGATGATTGATGACTTTTAAGGCGCTTGTGTCCATGCTATTTTAACATGCTCAGGGCGCTCTGATGTCCTAGAATCTATTTAAAGATAAGACTTTGACAAGACCATCCTGCATAAACAAAGTTTCTTTGTTTTTTTATGCACGTTCTTAAGATTGGGTTTGCTCAAATCTTGCATCTAACGTTTGACCCACTTTTCTCATCTCCAATTTAGCTGAAACAAATGTCATTCAGGTCATGGGCGCACCAAGCTATTTTAAGTTACATGACTGCAACAAATCTAAAAGTATAGGGTTTGTCATTCAATGGCGGAAATCTATTAATAGAACTGATGTCATTATTACTCATCAACCGGGTACTCAGCGCGGACAAAATGTCAACACTGTTCAGCATTACTATGTTAGCAAAGTGTACTTGAAATTTGTTTACAACTCTATTTTACGAAATATTTTACATATATTTTTTTACTTCTATTTTCTGAAATGCGACTTCATTGCGCGAACGGCCAATGTAACAGTAACTCTTGATACAAGGATCGTCCGAAAGATATGCTGAAACACATTATAAGCTGCCATGTTTTCAGCAATATTTTGTCCACCAACCTTCTAAAAATAGCACGCTATGACGTTTTCCGGTCTAAGAAATGACAAAGCCTATTGGGGGAACCTTCATTTTAGACTTGCCAGTATACATTTTATGTTGTTTTACATATAGTGATTTTCAAATAATATAAGTTTATGATTTAATGATTTTTATCAAATGTTATGATATCAGATTTAAATATATTTTTGGAGTTTCCATAACGTTTCAAATGCGGGCCGGAGGTTCTTCTTCTATATCTTAAGGGCCCACGATCAATTTATTGATCATTTTGGCTCCTATGCATGTAGATGGGATTTGCAATGTTTCTGTTACTGGTGTTGATGAGGAAATCATGAGATTCCACAATAAGGAGTCTCTTTGTTAAAAGCTAAACCCATACACGAAGCTTCAGGTCACCGCGCAACGTTGGGTAAATTGGCTTGTGAACTAGAAATAGGAGTAAACGATTAGCTCAAATTATAAAAAAGAACTGAAACAAATAAATAATATTTTTATTTCTTTAGTAGGTACCAGGTACCAGGCCACGATATCAATACGTCCGGATCCATAAATAAAAAATAAATTTTAAGTCTCAAAGAACTATGAAACACATAGAATGAGTAAACGATGGCAGATCACAAAAACCAAACCACGTGAAGAAAACGTGAAGGAATATTTAAATCGCATGATATCCGTGTGCACTAAGTCAAAGCATGAGTACGATCATTGATGAGTAGTTACACCAAAAGGATGAGTAGTTACAATAAAAGGAATGAGCAGTTACACCAAAAGGATGAGTAGTTACACCAAAAGGATGAGTAGTTACAATAAAAGGAATGAGCAGTTACACCAAAAGGATGAGTAGTTACACCAAAAGGATGAGTAGTTACACCAAAAGGATGAGTAGTTACAATAAAAGGAATGAGCAGTTACACCAAAAGGATGAGTAGTTACACCAAAAGGATGAGTAGTTACACCAAAAGGATGAGTAGTTACAATAAAAGGAATGAGCAGTTACACCAAAAAGATGAGTAGTTACACCAAAAGGATGAGTAGTTACACCAAAAGGATGAGTAGCTACAATAAAAGGAATGAGCAGTTACACCAAAAGGATGAGTAGTTACACCAAAAGGATGAGTAGTTACACCAAAAGGATGAGTAGTTACACCAAAAGGATGAGTAGTTACACCAAAAGGATAAGTAGTTACACCAAAAGGATGAGTAGTTACACCAAAAGGATGAGTAGTTACACCAAAAGGATGAGTAGTTACACCAAAAGGATGAGTAGTTACACCAAAAGGATGAGTAGTTACAATAAAAGGAATGAGCAGTTACAGTAAAAGTTGTTACATCAAAAGAATGAGTAGGTACAGTAAAACAATGAGTAGTTACGGTAAAAGAATGAGTGGTTACGGTAAAACAATGGGTCGTTACAGTAAAAGAATGAATAGTTAAAGTAAAACAATGAACATTTACACCAAAAGAATGAGGTAGTTACACCAAAAGAATGAGCAGTTACATCAAAAGAACAACCATATTATAGTTATACTAAAAGAATTGGTCTCACCGTTACTCCCAACATCGATTCAGTTGATTATTTTGGTTGGACTTTTTCAAACTTTTCTCCGTTTGATCGTTTCCACAGCAACGGGTTGGCTCAACTCCACACAATTCGGGCGTTTTACTTAGGTAGAGAAAATAGAGTCAACATCGCCAGTTCGGTTTTGCAACTACCCTCATTCAGTTTGCATTTGCCCACGTGAGTGAATCTCTATAAAGCACTGACATGTTAAATTTATAAGAGTCCATTGTTATCTTAAAAAAATATAATTTTACTGTCCATGTTAAACACGGTATATGTAAAAATTGTAGTTTTTGAAACCACACCCATGCACCCTTTCAACGGGGCACAGCTCAAGCCGCCACGTTTTCCCAGTAGTGAAAAGCAAGAAATGTTGGACAGCCTCTGTTAGAAAGGGGTCTCTTTACGGAGGAAAATAACTAAAATAATGTCCTTGAAGCGCTGAGTTGTGTTTATTCTCGTACATGACACATTCGCCCCGATACAATATTTCATTCAGTATTTTAACTCCATGGGCCCACGTTCTGGAACCAGCTCCCCTTCCATATACGTCATAGTGAAACCTCGTCAATTTTCAAAAAGTCCCTTAAAACTCATCTGTTTAGGTCCGCCTATGACCTGTGATGCACCCTCCTTGCCCTACCTCATTTTCTGTTTCGGTTTAATCCTGAAGTGTCAAAGTGTCCTCTTTTTATAGCCATTTTCATTGTTTCTATAGAATAGTAGTTACTATCCTAGTGTCTCATTGTATTTACTTAGCTTACATGTTTTAATAATTGTAAAGCGCTTAGAGCTTTATGATAAGCGCTATATAAAAATGCCTAAATAAATAAACTGAAATAGTTTTCTAAGGTACATAGATCCTTTTAACATTTTTGTGTGCAAATACGTCATTAGACCAATGCAGTATGGAGGCATGGGAACAACTCTTGGTCACGAAATCATGCACGCCTTTGATAATCGGAATATTTTCTACGATGCTAATTATAAGCGTGAGCCTAATTGGCACTCGGCCGCCAATGAAACCTACATGAAAGGCGCCATGTGTCTGAATGACCACTACAGGCCATGGTCATTTGGTAATATTCGAGTAAGTAGATGACATTGATATTGATTAAAGTAAGTGTATGAAAATGATGTTCATTTGAATTTATGCCATTAAAATTCATGTCCAAGTAAAGAGTAATTGCAAGATTTGATCATACAAAGTGCAGACTTGTGTGTCCTTGATTACAAAAAAAAAATAATTCGATGTATCTTTAAATACATTTTCTTTTTAAATGCTAAAGACCAACGGCTTATCAAGCGTACATGAGGACATATGTGATAATGAGGGTGTCAAACTGGCTTACAAGGCATATAAGGCGTTAGGGGAACTAAACGAACGACGTCTTCCTGGCCTGAACCTCACAGATGACCAGATGTTTTTCACGGCGTTTGGCCAGGTACGTTTAAAACTGAACTGGCATGTACATATGTCAAGGTCGTCCATCTTGTCGGACACATACCATGAGGAAATTACTTTTAAAAAAAATAATTAAAAGATAGCGACCTTGTAACTATTTACGGCAATTTTTTTCTCAATTATAACCAAAAAACATAATTGCTTGTTTATAGACACCGCGAATTAGACCCATTGAATAAATATGTTTGCACATATCGTATGCTTATTTTTCAGATAGACTCACTCGATATACTTGATTAAAATTGTCTAAATTACTGCCACGTTGTTTAAATTACTGCTACATTGTCTTAAATACTGCAATATTGTCTAAATTACTGCTACACTGTCTAAATTACTGCTACATTGTCTAAATTACTTCTACATGGACTTAATTTCTACTATATTGACTGATCAAAAACATTTACTTCATTTAAAGAGTTTTTTAAAAAATGTTTTCATTTAAATCTCACAAATTTACTGCTTCATTTGCTATATTCCAACAGAAATACTGCGAACTCGACTTGAATGGTATACCATGGGCAGGACCAACCCACAATCACCCGAGAATCAGGTGGGTATTGATATTGTGTGTTATTTGTGTGTTCTTTTATTTAGCAGAGGCAAATTCCAAATACAATATCTCTAAAACTGCAGTGCTGGGAAACATTGTATGTCACCGCATGTTGTCTAGTTAATTGGTGACTCTGGTAACGGCAGTTTGTCACTGGGATAGGTACACTCTGTCATGGCAACTTGTCTAATGGATCTGTACACTCTGTCATGGCACGTTGTCTAGTGGTATGGTGCTCTCTGTCATGGCATGTTGTCTAGTGGGCTGGTACCCTGTGTCATGGCACGTTGTCTAATGGGTTAGTGTCCTCTATCATGGCATGTTCTCTAGTGTGTTGGTGCCCTCTGTCCTGGCACGCTTTGTAGTGGAGTGTTACAATCTGTCATGTCACGTTGTCTAGTGGATTAGTACCCTCTGTCATGGCATGTTGTCTAGTGGGTTGGTACAATCTCTCATGGCACGCTGTCTAGTGGTTGGTGCCCTCTTTTATGACACGTTATCTAGTGGGTAGTGCCCTCTGTCATGGCAACTTGTCTCATGGATTTTCACAATCTGTCATGGCACGTTTTCTAATGGGTTTGTGCCCTCTGTCATGGCACGCTGTCTAGTGGATTGGTACCCTCTGTCATGGCATGTTGTTTAGTGGGTTGGTACAATCTCTCATGGCACGCTGTCTAGTGGTTTGTGCCCTCTTTCATGGCACGTTATCTAGTGGGTTGGTGCCCTCTGTCATGGCAACTTGTCTCGTGGATTTTCACAATCTGTCATGGCATGTTTTCTAATGGGTTTGTGCCCTCTGTCATGGCACTTTGCCTAGTGGGTTGGTGCCCCCTGTCATGGCAACTTGTCTGGTGGGTTGGTAGACTCTGTCAAGCCATTTTGTATAGTGGGTTGGTACCCTCTGTAATGGCACGGTGTCTAGTCGTTTGGTGCCCTCTGTCTTGGCAAGTTGTCTTGTGGATTGGTGCCCTCTTTCAAGGCCCGTTTTCTAGTGGGTTCGTGCCCTCAGTCATGGCACGTTGTCTATTGGTTTGGTGCCCTCTGTCATTGCATGTTGTCTAATGGGTTGGTGCCCTCTGTCATGGAACGCTGTCTAGTGGATTGGTACCCTATGTCATGGGATGTTGTCTAGTGGGTTGGTACCCTCTGTCTTGGCACGTTGTCTAGTGGGTTGGTGCCCTCTTTCATGGCACGTTGTCTAGTTGGTTGGTACAATCTGCCATGGCACGTTGTCTAGTGGATTGGTACAATCTGTCATGGCACGTTGTCTAGATGGCTGGTACAATCCGTCATGGCACGTTGTCTAGTGGGTTAGTACCCTCTGTCATGGCACGTTGTCTAGTGGGTTGGTACAATCTGTCATGGCACGTTGTCTAGTGCATTGGTACAATCTGTCAAGGCACGTTATCTAGAGGTTTGGTACAATCTGTCATGGCACGTTGTCTAGTGGGTTAGTACCCTTTGTCATGGCACGTTGTCTATTGGTTTGGTGCCCTCTGTCATTGCATGTTGTCTAGTGGGTTGGTGCCTTCTGTCATGGCATTTTGTCTAGTGTGTTGGTACAATCTGTCATGGCATGTTGTCTAGTGGATTGGTACAATCTGTCATGGCATGTTGTCTAGTGGATTGGTACAATCTGTCATGGCATGTTGTCTAGAGGATTGGTACAATCTGTCATGGCATGTTTACTAGTGGATTGGTACAATCTGTCATGGCATGTTGTCTAGTGGATTGGTACAATTTGTCATGGCATGTTGTCTAGTAGATTGGTACAATCTGTCATGGCATGTTGTCTAGTGGATATGTCCCATCTACTCATGAGTGTATGTGTGACATCAGGTGACAGCAGATCGTATTAGCAGTTTGTAAACTCTTTCATGACATTATTATTAATGGATTGATCCCATCTGCTCACGGCAGGTTGTCACGGGGATAAGGACAGACTGTCATGGTTCAGTGTTTAACATCCCCCATTCCCCCAATCTACTAAGAACACCCTGTCAAATTCTCTTAACTAGACCACGGTATCAATTATCGCAATGCAATAAATTTAGCTTTAAAATTATATTCCTTCCATTTTCCTAATCTTTTAAACCCAACTTGCAGGTAGTACACTTAATACAAACTTTCTTCTAAATCAACTTTTTGGAAATTTATTATAAGCGTATTAAAAAAATATTTTAAATGATGGATAAAATTTACCCGGAAGTGCCAAACCCTTCCAGAATTTTTGAAACCCTAGCAGGGTGTTCTAAACCTACACGGCCGATCAAAACCATGCCTATATGATCAAAACAATGCATGGATGGTGAAAAAAAAAACCTGCATGTATCAAACACTAACTCGAATTTCTAAACCTTACCTAGATAACCAAACGCTAATTGGATGTCCCAAACACGACAGAGAATACGTTCTGTATTTCTAAAGATCCTTTTGCAAAGGTTTACCTGCATTTTAAAGAAACCTAAAAACACGAAAAGCTGAGATATTTACATTTAAAATCCTATAGCTTTTAAGCGTATCTACGCTTACACGCACCAGTCCCTAAACTATTGACAGTTGTCAATGTCACTGAATCGTTTTATTTAAAAAAGTGTATTTTTTTAATTGTATGAAGACAACGATGTCATCTTATAACATTGTTTCAAAAAAATTTTTGAAATGGATCTATTTACCATGTTAATTATGGCATCTTTAATATTTAACAATTAACTCTGTGTTAATAATTTTATTTTGACTATTTAAATATTACATCTGTTATTCAATGAATCTTTTTCAAAGAGTGTGGGGTGTTGCATCAAACAGTGAGGAGTTCGCCAAGGCATTTAACTGTCCAAAAAACTCACCGATGAACCCAGTGAAAAAGTGCACAGTATTTTAAAGTGGACGTTGTCGTCCAGCGGTGCATACGTCATGTTGGGAGATTAGACCACAGGTGAATCTGAAAACGCTGAATTTTCAGACTAGTGGTGCATACAAGTTTGAAATTGAGACCATCAGTGTATACATCAGGTTGGAAATTTAGACCATCAGTGCATATACCAATTTGTCACTTTAAAAACTTCGGTGTACACAACAAATTGACAATTTAGACCATCGATGCATACAACAAGCTGCCACATTCACATCCAATTACGATAGAAAATGTTCTTTGATTGGTAAGATCTTAAATATTTTAATTTTATTATTATAGGTTTAGGCAAAGAATGCATTTATAAATGAGAAAATTAATCCAACCTAAAATCTTTATGCCTCTTAAATTTTATAGAATTATTGAAAAATAAACTATCAACATGTTTAAATTTCATAATAAAAGTTTGTTCCCTAGCTATTCTTCTCTTTCTCTTTTTTTATTTAATTTTTTTTTTTTTTTAAATTTAATGTTCAGTTAAATGGACGAAAAAGATTTTTTTTTTGACAGGCAAAAAATTTAACAAGAATAGAAAGTAACAGCCAAACAGAATAAACCTTCATTGGTCGGTGCTTAAATCAAAACAAAAAAATTGCCTTTTGATTTCTTAACATTATTTTAATGGGTGATTGTTTTGATGGATTTAAAAAAATGTTAAAATAAGAGGAGACGTGTTTTATTCATTAATCATCATTTTCTCACGAGTGCAGCACAGGGTTTAGTAATATTAAATACATCAATGTAACACTGAACAGGAAGTATGTTCTACGTCAAAAACAAAATACATTGCCTTAGTAAACGTGAACTTAAATATATATGGCATTATAAATGACAAGGGGTGCCGGGATGGCCGAGTGGTCTAAACTGAGCAAATCTCAAGTTGGTGAACTTGAGTTCAATTCGAAAGGCGGATAACGTTGATGCAATGAAACATCCTGACAACTCCTGCGACGCCACTGGTGCCAAGCTGCATCGTCCCTTGATGTTCCCTTGGGTTATCCAGCGCGTGGGGAGAGGCGATTTGCTGTTGGGAAACAGCTTATATTCCTTTAAGAATAATCCCAGGCCATATGGATTTCGTTCTCCGATGCCCACTCCATCGTCACATTAAGACGGACGAATGCCAGCAAAAAAAATATTTATAAATGACATAAATACAACCATAGATACACACCTTTCGCAAGAAACCTGTTGTCAAGGTTTTATTGATAAGGCTTAGAAGTGTAATTTGCCCACATGCTTGAGCAATTCATTACAGACCCTATAGGGGCCTGGTCTTTTCCCTGTTTTTCACTTAATGAGGGCCGTGGGCCGGTGTATTTCAGGTGTCCTGAAAAACCTTAAGAAGTTTATTCATGGCCCGGCTTCTTTTCTGACTGTAGCAAAATGTTTATTTTATGGTAGCCGGTGTTTTGAGGTAACACATATTTCATTACTTCCTAATTCTAGAGAGGTTATCTAGTAACAGCGAGACATTATGGCTGTAAACAAGGTTGAGGGGTTTCACACGTGTTTACCCACTTGGACTTCTTCTTCTCTATCTTAAGGGCCCACGATCAATTTATTGATCATTTTGGCTCCTATGCATGTAGATGGGATTTGCAATGTTTCTGTTAATGGTGTTGATAAGGAAATCATGCACTAGGTGTTTTAAGGCTGGAGGCAATAGACACAAATGTGTCTAGTGTTGTCGCCTCAACCGTTCCTTTAAAAAGATTGTTCCAGTCCCTGATTGTCTTGGGCAGGAATGAGCAGCTCCTATACTGGCTTCTTGCTGGTAGGAGCCTGAATTGCCTGTCGTGGCCTCCTCGCTGTCTATGGGGGAGAGGGACGAGTTTCTGTTTAATACTGGAACAGTGGACCAGCCCATTATTTATCTTGTACATCATGGAGAGCCTGGATTGTCGTCGTCGTTTCTCCAATGGTGACCAGCCTAGTGTTTCTCTTTAAAGACTTTGGCATACACCTGGGCCGTCAAGGAGTTGTACGATGCTCGAGCTGCAAGTGTTTTCTTCTTGGTGGCCTTCCATCGTGACTTTGCTCGTTTCTCAAACAGTGCCTTCAGAGTTTAATTCCAGTATGCTCTGAAGGTTTGGCCTCGATTTGTTCTCATAATCACTCGTCTTCCCACGCCTAGAATCTTGCCTATAAAATGTTCGTACTCCACATTTAGGTATTCTTGCCCTATTGCATGGACTTCTGCCAGCTTAGCTCCGGCCTCTGTTTCATACTCAGACAAATGATTTGCCTTCCGAAACTGCAAGTGCCTTTTCTGAAAATGTGCGTTTGTGGTAGTTAACAAAATTCGGAAGAAGATTGTTTTACGATCAAATTCAACCTCATCCAAGACAACCAGACTGAACTTTGACACACGATGCGCTGAATAACCGTAATGTCTGGCCGGTACTGCGTACTGTGGCCCGTGTGTAAAAGTGTGGGCACACTATTTTTGTCTTGTAACCGGATGAGGTTGGTAGTGAGACACAGATACTCCACGCAACGTCCAAATGTTCTCTGCCAACATAGCCCTAGTCTCGAGATTGAGCGAGAAAATACCCTGTTATGATTATCCTCTGAAAAATGAAGCTATCCCTATGGCAGGTCTGCACAACTCAAAATGTAAGGCGAGAGGTAATTCTTTTTGAAAAACTTGTTCGGGCTGTAATACGTTATGAAAATCTTGTGTGGGTCGAAATAATAATGGGACAGGGTGGAAAGCTATTAAGAAAATTAAATTAATAAAGAATATTTTGTTACTTCGAGAGCCACCAGTGGACCATGGACCATATGTTGTGAACGCGTGCCCTATGGGAAGTCTGACAGTGTTGCTGGGCTTCTTATTAACATTAGTTATTAACAAAACCTTTTTGTTTTTTAAAGAAATTGATTGTGAGTTTGTCAGTTTCTTCGCACCACTTTGCCTCAGCAGTTTCATCGGTAGGTCGCTTTTAAACGCTGTGGCCAGCTTCCTGGATTGCTCACACTTGCAGTGATGCAGGGAGTAGCCAGTTATTTGGTACAACTTACCTTTTAAAAGAAGTATGTCCTGGAAGAGCACTACGTTCACGTCCCGCACTCATGGGTTAGATATGTGATCTCTCCTCCCTTGTGTCTGAGCAAATAGACGTTCATTTAAATAATTTGGGGGGGGGCGGATGAACCTTGGCGCAAGGCATGCCATGTTCCGTAGATCTATCTTCTAACAACCTGTCCCCCGACAATAACGAAAGAGGATTTTGCATTTCCAACCCAGGGGCGGTAGTCTCGTCCCACGCTAGCCCACCGCCAGACACCAAGGAAGAAGTCAGTGACCGAGTTGCCAGCTCCACTAATCGTACTTGCCTTAAGTGCTGTGTTCCTGGAAAGTTTGCAACCCTTTAGGGACTAGTTTGCGTCATATAGTCCACTTCCCAAAGGAGTCTTTCGGTATAACATTTGGCATTTAGCCGGGTATTTTTAGCTTTATGTAGTTGAGTACACCTAACGAGTCTGCCGTGCCACAAAGAGGCAAACACACTTGCGGACCCGCAACTGTAGCTCTGCCTCAGGAGAGAGACAAAACATGCATTTGAGAAAAGCATTTGATAAGATTTTTATATTTTTTAATTATTAATTCTTTATTAAAAAAAATTATGAAAATAAAAAAATTATCAATTTTAACTATTATTTAAAAGTAAATGAATTTAAACTAAATCTTTAACCAGTTTGAAAACTAAATACAAATTTTTTTTTAAAGAAAAAACTAACAACTAATGCTAAGATTTAGAAGAATTAATTCAAAACTGTTTGTTAAGACAAGAATTGTGCTGTTTAAAATTGAGTTTAATTTTATTGACTTTGTGGTCTGCAGAGCAGCCTGATCAGATGAACACCTCTTAGTGGTTAAAGTTTCCTTCATTTGGAGTTAAACTTCCCAGATTCACATTTTCATTCTGGGATATGTCTAAATTTATCTTAACTTTTAATCCCCATAACCTTAAAGCTCGTTTTTTGGTTCTGAAAAACCGCTCCTATTTTATAACAGACCCTGTCACCAATGTGGTTTTTAGAAAACCTTCTCTTTTCGCTTTCCGGAGCGACAAGAGCCTTAGGGAAATGCAAGTCCCTACTATTAAAGTACAATAAGGCATCAAAATTTGCAACCGTAGCCGTTGTAACACATGTCTACATCTCTGCCAAATAATTTTGCTGTAGAAGAGCTGCCAGACGCTCTAAATGACTACTTCATTACAAAAGTTAAGAGGATCAGAGCGAAACTTGACAGTTGCACCGATACTGCTCCAGAATTCTCACCCTTCAATGGCTCTTCTATGGGTGAATTTGTTGAGGTCAGTGACTCGAATGTGAGGAAAATCCTTGCTGATACCCCAAGAAAGTCATGTTCGCTTGACCCTCTTCCAGCAGGGCTCCTGTATGAATGTCTGGATGAAATTGTCCCCATCGCCACTTGTATCATAAATCAGTCCTTAGCTACTGGTATTGTTCCATCATCTTTTAAAGAGGCGATCGTCACTCCACTATTAAAGAAATCAAATCTTGACCCAAATGTGATGGAAAATTATCGCCCCATCTCAAATCTACCATTTATTTCTAAAATCTTAGAAAAAGTCGTTCTCCGCCAACTCCTGGATCACCTCACTCAGTTTGACTTGTTTGAACCATTCCAGTCAGCATACAGGGCGCATCACTCTACTGAGACAGCCCTGTTGCGCGTCGTAAACGACCTTCTGTCGTCTTGTGATGAGGGCCAGGTATCGATTTTGTCTTTACTCGATCTATCGGCAGCTTTCGATACGCTTGATAACGGCATACTGCTCCAGCGTCTGCAAAAAACGTTCGGTCTCACTGATACCGTCCTGTGTTGGTTCCGATCATATCTGACGAATCGGGTCCAGTCAGTTATTTCAAACGGCCTGACTTCGAAGAAATCCAATATCGAATTCGGAGTACCCCAGGGCTCGGTCTTAGGCCCGGTGCTCTTCACGATGTACATTCAGCCCCTGGGCGCAGAGATTCATCAGTTTGACATGCAATACCACATGTTCGCAGACGACACTCAAATTCATCAATCCGTGATCCCCTCTAAGTTCCCTCAGCTGCTCACTATGACACAGAAGACAGTTGAATCAGTTAAACTTTGGATGACCATAAACAAGCTCAAATTGAACGATGATAAGACTGAGGTGCTCCCCATCGCGACCGCTCAGAAGCAAAAATCTGCAAATAACACGACATCAATTACTCTTTCAGGAGTGCGTATTGAGTTAGCTCAAACTGTGCGGTACCTGGGTGTCTACCTAGACAGAAGACTTACCTTGGAAAGTCACATTAACATGCTATGCAAGGAGATTTTTCTAGAGCTGCGCAGGATTAGCCACATCAGGCCCTTCCTAACAATTGATGCAACGAAGAGGCTGATGTCTGCATTTGTGCTATCACGCATGGACTATTGCAATGCTCTCATGGTGGGTCTTCCAGCTATGCTCCTTAATAAAATTCAGATAGCACAGAATAATGCGGCTCGAATTGTTCTCCGCAAAAGCAAGTTCGACCATGCAAAATCACTTCTGAGAGAGTTGCATTGGCTGCCGGTGCGTGCTCGCATCGAGTACAAAATCGCAACTTTGTGCTACCGCTGTCTACATGGCCTGGCGCCGTCCTATCTGAAATAGCTGCTTACGCCTTATGTACCCACTAGACAACTCCGCTCATCCGACAGTGGCAAACTCTTGACACCACGTGTTCGCCTTGAGACTTGCGGAAAGCGCACTTTCGCGTTTGCTGGTCCAACAATTTGGAACGCCCTTCCACTCGATCTCAGAAACATCCAGACACTGGAGTCCTTTAAAACCGATTTAAAGACACATTTATTTCGCAAACACTTTCTGGGATGATTGTCTACCATATTTTCCATTTAATGCATATTAGCTGTGTTGCTCATGGTTGAAATGGGTTGAAAGACTTTGTCATGGTATGCTTGTAATTATTTTTTGTAGTATTGCGTTTGTTTTAAATGTGGTAAATTATAGATTTGTTTTTTGTTGACTTTGTACCGCGCTTCCAGCCTTTGGGGATGAAGCGTGTTTTTGAAATGAACTTTATTATTATTATTATTATTATGTCCCTACGTGATTGAAGTTGATAAGACCACTTTCCCTCTGGAAATTTTCAGAATAGACGATGTCTTTACCTGCACAAGTCACAACGTGATTTAAATCATTCTCTGTAAAATGCACAGTAACTTAAAAAATTATACGTAAGAGAGACAGGTCGTCGCCTTGGAGACAGGTTTAGAGAAAACCTCTATAACATTAATAAACAGACTGTCTGTCCGGTCTCCAAAACATTTCAACAGCACTAACCATGATGGAATGTTAGACATCGTAGTTAATGGTATACTGTAAACTAGTAACACATTGGATAGGATCTATATGAAGATTAAATTGATAACAAGATTTGGTACGTTGACTCCATATGGGATAAACCAAATCCACAATTTTACGTACCTGCCATGTCTTTTTCATGTTTGGTGTTTTAAATTTTACTCTAAGTCACTTCATTTCCATTCTTATTTAATTCCTTTCTGTCCGTTTTTTCGCCCATACCTATTTTATCTCCATTTTAGGTAGTACATATGTATCTTTTTTATGTAAATTTAATTTATACTAATTTAATAGTTTAAAGAGATAGCTCTATGATGTCATTTGCGAGCTTTGTCCCTGGTTCCGATAGGGTGAAATCCGTGATTCCGATAGGGTCGAAACCCAGGTTAGGGATAAGTTTAAAGCTCATGTTAGGCTTATGGATAAATTTAGGACATAAGTTGGCCATGGTCAATACAACGGGTTAGGCTTAGGGATAAATTTAGGACATAAGTTGGCCATGGTCAATACAACGGGTTAGGCTTAGGGATAAATTTAGGACATAAGTTGGCCATGGTCAATACAACGGGTTAGGCTTAGGGATAAATTTAGGACATAAGTTGGCCATGGTCAATACAACGGGTTAGGCTTAGGGATAAATTTAGGACATAAGTTGGCCATGGTCAATACAACGGGTTAGGCTTAGGGATAAATTTAGGACATAAGTTGGCCATGGTAAATACAACGCGGAGCTATTTCTTCCCATTTCCATGTATTGTGTTGTTGTACCCATGGAGACATGCGCCGAAACATAGACTTAATATTAAGGCTTAACATTTATTGTTATACTGACAAAAATTGTTGGTGTCTAATTAATCTCTTCCCTATTTCAGTGTGACCGCCCCGAGTTCGCTCTTTACTCGAAAGTATAACGTCATAATTTTAATTTTATTTTCACTTCAATTTTTCATCTAGACTAGAGGAAACAGCGTTTGGTTGAGGTCACCAAATAACTTTTATGCAGTGGGTTTCATCAATACAAATCTTACGAATGTGTCGATTTTACAATGTGGAGCTATGTAAAACATTCTGTTTAGACAACATTGCATCTCTTGTTTTCGGAAATTTCCAATTTCTTATAATTGATTCAGCACTAAAAAAACACGAAATAAACGCCCACTTGTGTAGTGCATCAAAAGATGGCTGCAGCTATACCAACATCAAAAAATAAGAATTATAGAGGATAAAAAAAAAAAAAAAACAAGAACATAATAACATCGCCATATTGAAAGAACTAATTGAAAATGAAGCTCAATGATGTGAACGAGGAGAGAGATGTTCAAAAGAATAAAAAAAAAACACGAAATAAACGCCCACTTGTGTAGTGCATAAAAAGAAGGCTGCAGCTATACCAACATCAAAAAATAAGAATTATAGAGGATAAAAAAAAAAAAAAAACAAGAACATAATAACATCGCCATATTGAAAGAACTAATTGAAAATGAAGCTCGATGATGTGGACGAGGAGAGAGATGTTCAGAAGAATAAAGCTGGAGGTGACCTCAAACACGTAGTGGCCGTTGTATCGGGTCTGGTCGTGTGTCTTATGGGAGTCGTCGTATTGTTATTAACTAATCCCTATGCTTACGAATATTTGAAATCAAAAGAAACTAAGTCAGAGAAGGTAAGAACATTACCGATATGTGTTGTTGCTGCTACTGTTTTTAATAGTGATAATAACATTTTGGTACAAACATTGATTTTGAAAAAAAAAATTAATAAAGTCAATTATTCAAACATGTACCAAATTGTACCAAACATAACTTACCAAATGTTCCAGAAATACAATCTGGTCAAATATATAATATAAGATCTATTCAACTCGACATCGTTCCAAATGCACGTGATTTTCACGGGGGTGGCCTTTGGCACCTTAGCAGAATATTTTATAATAGGCCCTTTAAAAATATGTTGAAACTCTTACACGGAAACTACACACTGTTTTAGAGAGTCCGCTTCATCAGTGGCCCACTCCCCGGGCTGGAGGAAGGCGACGCTGCGACCAGTCCGCTGCCGTGTTTAACCAAGCAATGTGTGGAGACAAGCGGCTACATCTTAAGCAAGATGGACTTTTCTGTCAACCCTTGTGATGATCTGTATCTCTACTCTTGCGGTGGACTACATGCCAAGACGAAAATTCCTAGAAAAGAGTCCTTTTATGTGTACACAGAAATTGAAAGCCGTATTAATTTGAGATTACAAAAGGTAATTTTCAAAATTAAAATAAAATGATGTGTATTAACCTTTAACAGGCTAAAAAAAAATATTTTCAATATAGAAAACTTTCAAATTTCTTTAGAAATGTTTTTAAAAGTTTTTTTTAAAAATAATTTTAAACCTTGTTCATTTTATTGCAGAGTTTGTCATCCAATGCTACTGAGCTATTTGGCAAGAACTCGAGCGCTGTGGCAAAGATGAAGTCGTTTTATCAAATGTGTATTGATGACAAGGATTTTGAGGAGAAAAAAATGTCTAGCGCGTCATCTGTAATTTTATTTGTCTTGTTGATGATGTTATACTTGTTGTTTAAAGTTATTCATATGGAAGTTTATTACATGACAACCTGTGGTTAGAACTTTTATTACCTGACAAATTGGGGAAAGAACTACATGCAGGCCAATCTGTAGTAAGACCCAACATGACGCTATGCGTATTAGAAATGTAGGAAATTTTTTTCATCATGCCTGTCAATCTGTGGTGAGAACTAACATGACACCACGCATGGTAGTAATGTTTGCTGCATGCCTGTCCATCTGTGGTGAGGACTAACATGACACCAGGCATGGTAGAAATGTTTTCTGCATGCCTGTCCATCTGTGGTGAGAACTAACATGACACCAGGCATGGTAGAAATGTTTGCTGAATGCCTGTCCATCTGTGGTGAGAACTAACATGACTCCATGCATGGTAGAAATGTTTGCTGCATGCCTGGCCATCTGTGGTGAGAACTAACATGACACCAGGCATGGTAGAAATGTTTGCTGAATGCCTGTCAATCTGTGGTGAGAACTAACATGACTCCATGCATGGTAGAAATGTTTGTTGCATGCCTGTCCATGTGTGGTGAGAACTAACATGACACCAGGCATGGTAGAAATGTTTCCTTCATGCCTGTCAATCTGTGGTGAGAACTAACATGACACCAGGCATGGTAGAAATGTTTGCTGAATGCCTGTCAATCTGTGGTGAGAACTAACATGACTCCATGCATGGTAGAAATGTTTGCTGCATGCCTGTCCATGTGTGGTGAGAACTAACATGACACCAGGCATGGTAGAAATGTTTGCTTTGCTGAATGCCTGTCAATCTGTGGTGAGAACTAACATGACTCCATGCATGGTAGAAATGTTTGCTGCATGCCTGTCCATGTGTGGTGAGAACTAACATGACACCAGGCATGGTAGAAATGTTTGCTGCATGCCTGTCCATGTGTGGTGAGAACTAACATGACACCAGGCATGGTAGAAATGTTTGCTGAATGCCTGTCAATCTGTGGTGAGAACTAACATGACTCCATGCATGGTAGAAATGTTTCCTTCATGCCTGTCCATCTGTGGTGAGAACTAACATTACACCAGGCATGGTAGAAATGGTTGCTGCATGCCTGTCCATCTGTGGGGAGAACTAACATGACACCATGCATGGTAGAAATGTTTGCTGCATGCCTGTCAATCTGTGGTGAGAACTAACATGACTCCATGCATGGTAGAAATGGTTGCTGCATGCCTGTCCATCTGTGGTGAGAACTAACATGACACCAGGCATGGTAGAAATGTTTCCTTCATGCCTGTCCATCTGTGGTGAGAACTAACATGACACCAGGCATGGTAGAAATGTTTTCTGCATGCCTGTCCATCTGTGGTGAGAACTAACATGACACCAGGCATGGTAGAAATGTTTGCTGCATGCCTGTCCATCTGTGGTGAGAACTAACATGACACCAGGCATGGTAGAAATGGTTGCTGCATGCCTGTCCATCTGTGGTGAGAATTAACACCATCACACCATGCGTTGTGGAAATAGTTCCCTCATGCCTGACAACATGAACTTTTATTCAGATGACAGTTTGGGGTAAGAACATTTCTCACACTAAGTTCTAGTTGGATTCATTCCCTCACATTTGGAACCTCAGCTCAAAAACTATATACATTTTTCTCGTTAAAAAGGAAAATAATTATGAATTTATATTGATTCTCACCATGTCCTGCTGGAAATAAATATCAGAGATATTTTCTGTGTCATTCTACCTGTCTCTCTGGAAATAAATATCAGAATATTTTTTGTCATTCTCACTTCTCTTTGGAAATAAATATTATAAATATTTTCTGTGTCATTCTTACTTTCTCTCTGGACAAAATATCATATATATTTTTTCTGTGCGTTTTTACCTGTCCTCTAATTTTAAAAAAGTCATAGATATTTTTTCTATGTCATTCTACCTGTCTTTCTGGAAATAAATATCAGTGATATTATCTGTGTCATTCTACCTGTCTCTCTGCAAGTAAATATCAGGGACATTATCTGCGTCATTCTGTGTCCACAATTTCCTTATGTAATAGTATCACGAATGATGAATGATGGGTGCAAACATTCACTTTTGTCACAGGTCATCAGAGATCTCGGTTCCTGGACTTTGTCCAACCTAGGTGGTGTTCCTTTTGACAAGCGGAAATGGAGTCTTCAGACAACGCTGACAAAACTCCACCAGATGGGATTCAGCTTGTTCTTTCGCGTAGTTATCGAGGAAGTCCCGAACACACAATCTAACGATATGATGAAAGTACCGCATGTAGGTAGCCAGCTTATTATATGTCAATGTGTACTGCTTTGTAGGCAGTGGTCTTGTTACACGTAATGTGTACTGCATTTGGATCGTAAGATCATTACATCTCAATGTCTTAGTGTATGTAGGTAGTCAGCTTATTACACATTATTGTGTACTGCTTATGGGTATTCAGCTTATTACATGTCTAATGTGAGCTTCAAGTTGTTAGTCAGCTGATTTCATATTGTACTCGATGTAGATAAACAGCTGATTATATGTCAATGTGTACTGCATACAGTTACTCAGCTTATTATATGTTAATGTTGAAAGCATGTAGGTAGTGAGCTATTTCAATTTGTACTTAATGTAGATATTTTGCTTTTTATATATGTCAATATGTAATGCATGTAGGAAGTAATCCTATCACACTTGATTGTACATTGTTTTTAGGTCTTTTGCTGTTTTACAATAAACAAAAAATGATTAGGAAATCTTATAGTTTATTAGTTGACAATGTGCAATGCAAATTATGTTTCTATTTCCTACAACATTTAAGTTCAAGCCAAATGATGTAACAACATACATGGACTGGTTTTACCTAGCTGGCATTACCTATCGTGCTTTTATGATCGATTACATTATAAAAAAGGCGTATGCATTGGGTAACATCACTGGAGATGTCCAATCAAAAGCTGAGGCGATACTCAACTTCTTTGATTCCCTGGTAGGTTGTGACATCATAGATTTATGCATAGTTTTAAAAAAATATTTGAACCACGCGACATCACAGATCTATCTTTAGTTTTCTAACATATTTTAAGCACTTGACATCACATATCTTTCTTTAGGTTTTAACATATTGTAACCACTTGACATCACAGATCAATCTTTATGTTGATACGATATTTAAAACCACGCACCTTTCAATAAAATTGAGTCAATTTAATTTTATCGTCTAGTTCATAATAATACAAAGTGAACGCCTTAAGATTCTCTCCATTGTGAAATAGTTCATAAAATTTGTTCTCCATTTTATCGCTTCTTTGTTACACACGTCGTTAAAATACGTCAGTTCTAAATATTTTTTTTCTTCAATTTTACAAATAGTCAAAATAGATGTGTTATCTAAACTGTCCAAATACTATAAAGTTGTATGTTGTGGGCATCCCCCAAATCACCGATTACGTGTTAGACGTAGTTAAAAATCGTATAGTTGATAGTTTAAGTGTCCCGGGCTTCACAGCTCTCACGTTTCAATATTGTTCGAGTAAAAAGTGTTTTTTTTTTAGTTCATTCTCTTAAGTCTTTGAGATACAAAGAAGAAATACAATTACACGGACATTACCTATTATCATTATGATGAAAAATTCAGACAGAAATTCATATCTGCCAAGTAACTTATACGACGGAAAACCGTTCTTTACAGCAGGCAGCTTACGTTCAGGCATTCAAACGATTTATCGCCCCAGAGATAGAAGTGATCTCCATCGGCAAGTTGCAGCAAAAAATAGGCTCTTTGGTATGTGATTTTCGTTCAATGACAACTAATGAGTTAAAACTGTGTAACATAGACATTGGTTTAGTCCGCTAAAAAGATCTCCGAATGGACTCTAAAATGCTGTTCAATTTTAGAATCTGTGAATAGGAATCGAACTTTCAACAGAGGGTTTAAAACAAGCCTTGAACTTTGAACTGATGCACGTATTGTTTTTCTTAGCTGGATCTGAAGCAGTACCTCAGTGAGATGTTTGACGTTGAAGTCGGTTCTAATGAAACGTACATCTACTGTACCGACCCTGGCTATTTTGAGTCTTTAGGGAAAGCTTTCCAACGAACTGACATCGAGTAAGGAGGACACAGTTTGTTCTATGTGGTTTTCATAATTGATTTTTATGAACATCTTGTTATTTAAACTTAATGGGAGCGCGCTTAATTAAGAGTGACAAATCCAATATCATAAACTTCACTATTTTGTGGAAGTAGACATATACTTTTGTCGCAGTAGACATAAACTGTTGTGGTAGTAGATACACTATATTGTGTTAGCAGATTCAGACTATTTGTGTTGCATATTCAGTCTACTGCGGTGGTAGATTCAGCCTACCTTGGTACTAGATTCATTCTCTTATGGTAGCCGATTCACTCACTTGTAGTATGCCTTTTTAATTTGCATTTCTATTGCTAATGTGTCTTTTCAATGTGAAGTTCTATTGATAATGTGATAATGTATAATTTCAATGTGTAGTCCTACTTGAAATGTGTCTTTTCAATGTGTATTTTTATATCATATGTAATTTTTCAAAGTTTTCCTCTATTGCTAAAATGCCTTTTAATTGTGTAGTTCTAAAAATAATGTGTAATTTCAATTTGCAGTACTATTGCTATTGTGTTTGTTTTCAATGTGTACTTGTCTTTTCTAAATGTAGGTATTTTGCTAATATGTGTTATTTTTTTTCAATTTGCAGTTCTATTGTTAGTGTCTCTTTTCAATGTTTAATTCTATTGTTATATGATTTTTTAATGTGTAGATCTATTGCCACTGTGTCTTCTCAAATGGCAGTTTTGTTGTTAAAGTATATTTTTAATCTGTAATTCTATTGGTAATGTGTAATATCAATATGAAGTTCTTTTGCTAATTTGTCTTTTTAATTTGCAGTTCTATTGTGTCTCTTCAATATTTAGTTCTATTGTAAATGTATCTTTTTGATGTGTGGCTACATTGCTAATTAATGTGTTTTTCCATGGGTAATGTGAGTTTTCAGTGTGCAGTTCTTTTAGTAATAGTTCTTTTAAATGTGTAGTTCTATTTCTAATGTGTTTTTAAATGTGTATTCTATTGATAATGTATTTTTAATGCTTCCTCTCAGTTGGTACCTTTATTGTTAATATGTATTTTTAATGTGTAATACTGTTGCTAATATTTTTTTCAATTTCCAAGCCTGTAACGAATGTGTCTTAAACATATGCTGTTCTAATGCTAAAAGATGCTTGGTCGCCAAGTGGTCTTAACGCAGAAAATCTCCAGTTGGTGGTCTACCCAAAGCCAAGCCAATCAAAAACATTATCAGCACCCCGGCGTAGATGAGACTCGTTATCCTTGGTTGGCAACTCATTTAAGGGAAGGAAAACTCTGAATTCAAACCTGGAGATGGAGTCCAGTGGTCGGATGACATTGGTGCAATGAAATAGTCTGACTACCCTTGTCACGGGTGCCAAGCTGTATCATCTAAAATGATGTTCACCTGGGTTATCCAGCGGCGTGGAGAGAGGCGATTTGCTGTTGGGAACCAGCTTATAATCCTAGAAGAATGATCCCAGGCCATGTGGATTTCGTCCTGCGAAGTCCACACCATCATCACATTGTGCAGGTCGGATGCCAGCGAAAAAATGCATTTGTTTTTTTTTCAATGTGAAATTTTATTGCTATTTTGTCTTTTTAATGAGTAGTTCTATTGCTAATGTATCTTTTCAATGTGTAGTTATATTGCTAATGTGTCTCATAATTGTATTGTTCTATTGGAAATGTAAAGCTAATTCGAAGAATTTTAATCATATTTTTTTTGGAACATCTCCTCACTATTAAAAAAAAAAAAAAGATCATCTTACCAAAAAAAAAATAATAAAGTAAACAAAAAGCAACGTTTGATGACCCTTTAACAGGTAGAGTAATTATTAAGGTGTTTATTTCATGTGAAGAGGTATCTAACGATTTGAATTAATGTATGGATGAAATGCCGAAATTCTCTTTATTATGTAGAGTACTTGCAAATGTTTTGATGATCAACTTCCTGGAAGAAATTAGAGATTATCTACCAGCCTACGTTCGGCTACCGGCAACGGTCATGAGAGAAGACTTCTGTACAGAACAGATCAAGCCATTGTTTTTACCTGTCGTGTCCGCTGTTCTTGTTCAGGATTTTTTTACACCCGAAACAAAGTCTAAAGTAAGGGTTGGCTTTTTATTTTATGTCAACCGTTGACCCCTCGCGTTAACTGGATACGTGGGGGGTTAATACCTGACCCCCAACCACAAAAAACCCTGTTAATAGAAAGGTCGCGTTAATGCCATGTTTTTTTTTAAAAACAATATTTTGTTTACGTCCTCGTCTGGCTCTACAATATATCTCAATTCATTCGAGACTCCCTCCAAAGTAAGGTAACAGTCAGTCTACCAGTAGCCTCAATCAGCAGGCAGACTAATATTCAACTAAAATACCACGCAATGTAAACATTAACCTAAGATAACACACAGTCGAAAAGTTACCTAAAATACACACAGTTGAACAGCAGCCTAACATAACTCGCAGTCTAACAGTAAGCTAAAACAACACACAGTCTAATAGTAGCCTAAGATGCCACACTGTCTAACAGCAACCTAAAAGAACACGCAGCCGAAAAGTAGCCTAATATAACACGCAGGCCTAACTTTAACTTAACATAACGCGCAGTCTAATAATAGCCTCAAATAAAACACAGTGTAACACTATCCTGAAAATATCACGCAGTTCAACCGTAGCCTAACATAACACACTATCCTAGACTGCGAGTTAACGGTAACCTGAAAAGCACACAATATAAAAGTAACATAACATTAGAAACAATCTAAAACGTCATTATATAGCACACAGTCTGACAGTAGCCTTGCTGACTGCCGAATAGCACTGGGAATTTCACAGCTACTAAGCGCACATTATTTACTTTCAACTTAAATACAACGCCAACACTATCCAATATTTTTGCATGTAAATACACCATAAAAAAAACAGAGAACATTTGTGCGTCTAAATACATTGCCAAGTCCAGCCATCATGATAGCGTATAAACGCCACGCATCCAGTAGATAAACGAAAGCCAAAGATTTAGATGTTTGGAAACACGTTCGCGCATACGATCTGCGGATGTCGAAGAAAGATCCAAACAATCTATGTTTTTATTCTTTTTATAAAAAGATTAAGTGTTCGTGAATTTTAACGAATATAATCTAATGATTACTTGTAAAAAATATGTTATAAAGTATAACGTTAAAGGAAATTTTGACTTTGAGGGGAAGCAAAATTTATGCAAAACTGTCGCTTGGTCGCCTTTTACGTTTACATGATAAAAACATGGATATCTAGTCATAGTTTGTAACTATCTAAGGCTTAGCCTATGTATTTTTAAATTGTTATAGAACCACTTTTATGTACCGACATAAGCCTTGATGGAACTCTTTGTTCCGCTAACTCCCACATTTTCGTTGAAGCACCATTTATTATTGGTCAACAAAAAGATTTATCCTAAATTATCATATAAATGATAATTTTATATTTGATTTTTGTCATCTTCTTATAGTCCTCGTCACTTTTGCCCTCTCACATAGCTCTCATATTGTCCACGTCACATTGTCTTCCTCACGGTGTCTTCCCCACATTGTCTTCCTTACATTGTCTTCCTTACATTGTCCTCCTCACGGTGTTTTCCTCACATTGCCTTCCATACATTGTCCTCCTCACACTGTCTTTCTCACATTATCTTCCTCACATTGTCTCTCTTACATTGTCCTCCTTATAGAGTCCTCCTCACATATTCCTCTTTGTTCTTCTCACAATATTATCCTCACATTGTCCTCCTCACATTATCCCCCTCACATTATTCTCCTAACATTGTCCTCCTCACATTATTCCCCTCACATTATTCTCCTCACATTGTCCTCCTGACATCGCCCTCATTACACTGTCCCCCTCATTTTGTCATCCTCACACTATCCCCTTAACATTGTCGTCATCACATTGTCCTCATCATATTGTCCCTCCTCACATTGTCCTCCTGACATTGTCGTCATCACATCGTCCTCCTCATATTGTCCCTCCTTACATTGTCCTCCTCACATTGTCCTCCTGACATTGTCGTCATCACATTGTCCTCCTCATAATGTCCCTCCTCACATTGTCCTCCTGACATTGTCTTCATCACATTGCCCTCCTCACATTGTCCTCCTGACATTGTCGTCATCACATTGTCTTCCTCATATTGTCCCTCCTCACATTGTCCTCCTCATTTTGTCCCTCCTCATATTGTCCTCCTCATTTTGTCCCTCCTCACATTGTCCTCCTGACATTGTCGTCATCACATCGTCCTCCTCACATTGTCCTCCTGACATTGTCGTCATCACATTGTCCTCCTCATAATGTCCTTCCTCACATTGTCCTCCTCACATTGTCCTCCTGACATTGTCGTCATCACATTGCCCTCCTCACATTGTCCTCCTGACATTGTCGTCATCACATTGTCTTCCTCATATTGTCCCTCCTCACATTGTCCTCCTCATTTTGTCCCTCCTCACATTGTCCTCCTCATTTTGTCCCTCCTCAAATTGTCCTCCTCAGATCTCCCAATTCATTGTCACTCTTGTTGGCACCTATTTCTTTGAAAACAATTTTTGTGTGTTTACATTTTTGCGAAGCAGGTCTTCGTCATGGCAGAGAACATCAAGAAACAAATTGTCGTTGTCTTTGATGGCGTCCCTTGGTTTGATGAGCCATTGAAAGCGGCCGTAATACGGAAAGCCCAAGACATGAAACTAGTAATTGCTTACCCTGACTGGGTCGTTGACCCGGTAACACTGGACAAAATCTATCAAAACATCTCGGTCAATCGCGGTGAATTGCTGTTCAGCCTCATTAGTATCAGGAGGGAGACTTTAAGAAAAATATACCACCAAAATGAAACTGAACCCTGGATGTAAGTGTGGTGTGGTTGATCGCATTGAGTATAATGAAATAGTAACATTACACCTAATTGCATCGACATGGCTTGACACATGCTTAGACTTTGTCACTAAAATCATGTCATATGACGCATGATAAGAGCTTTTCACGACCATCCTATCATGTGACACATGATTAGAATTTATCAATACTACGTTGTCATAACACACTTGATAAGTGTTTGTCACGAACATCCTGTCATGTGACACATGATAAGAGTTTGTCACGATCCTACATAAACAATGTTTTCTAGGTTGTTATTTCGATTTTTTTTTTTTTTTTTTTTTTTTTTGTATTGTTTTTTATTTTTTTCCCTTTTGGAATGCGTCTTAAGTTTGACCCATTTCATGATCTCCAAATCAGCTTAAAACAATTGAAATTCAGTTTTTTTGGCGCACCAAGCTGTTGTTAGTTACAGGACTGTAGCAATTCTACATCTGTGGTGGCCATTTATTTTATACTTTTCAGTACACATTGGAAAAACTCGTTGTAAGGAAAAATTATTTTGTTATGCTTTATTTGTATAAGGGCTTCGAGATGATATGAGCGACTTTTTCATGTTCCGAATGTTTCTATGTGTCTATGATTTTCCTTAAATTTTATGATGTCAGATTTAAATATATTTTTTGGAGTGTCTAGCACGCTCCCAACGCATGTTGATGGTTTTACTAAGTATTTACTTTATTAATACTTAAACCTATACCGTATCAGAATCTACTTTTCAGAATCCCTTTGCGTGCAACGGAAAACTTCAAACTGATAATATCCACATCTTCTTATGCAAATAATAGAGGGGATGGTGGGGGAAAAACCGGGCCGAGGGTGGGGGGAGGGGCGACAGGAAGCGCCGTCATAATTGTATTTTTTTATTTATTTTATAAAACACTATGACTCTGGCGTTTCTCCGTCGACTTTAATGTGACAATTTCTTAAATAAAGATTGGTCGCTCTCTATAAATTTACTTACTGCTGTAAACTATTACAGGTTAAGTCCTTACAAGGGAGGGGCCTTTAAACATTTGTAGTCAATATTTAACAAGTAAAAAATTTTATGGATGGATTGGGATTTAATTTTCACAAGTGTATTAGAAATCTGGCTTTTTAATAGAGGAACGTTTTATTTTATATGATGAGTTTTTGACAGGGTCCTAAATTTCACTGATATTCACTGATAGCGCATTACAATGACAAGATTTTTTTCCCACATACAAAACTGGATCGAGAAAATAAATCTTGAATACCTAGCAGAAGCGTAGCGCGAGTATTCGTCGCCCAGGGACAAGATTCATCACCCAGGGACAAGATTCGTCACCCAGGGACAAGATTCTCGCCCAGGGACAAGATTCTCGCCCGGGGACAAGATTCTCGCCCGGGGACAAGATTCATTTTAAAAAGAACCCCCTCCCTACCTTTTTTCAAATGCCAAACCAATTATTTTCATCAATGAAATAATATCAAAGAAACATTTTGGTGCCACGATCACCTGTCCCCCCCCCCTTCCCCTCCCGTTGCTACGCTTCTGATACCTTGCTATGTGAAAGAAATATAAAACACAGATAATAATAATAAATTTTATTTGAAAAACACGCTTCAACCCCAAAAGCTCGAAGCGTGGTACAAAGTCAACCATATTAAAAAGAGAAATAACAAACAATCTAAATTTTACCACATTTAAAGACAGACGCAACAATATACAAGTACATACGAGCATACCAAGTCAAAATCTTTCATCCCATTTCAACCATAAACAACACAAGCCAAAATACATTAACTGAAAAAAAATGGTAGATGGCATCACCCAAAAGGTGTTTGCGAAATAGATGCGTTTTTAAATAGGTTTTAAAGGACTCCAGTGTCTTGCTGTTTCTGAGAGCGACTGGAAGGGCGTTCCAAATTTGTGGACCAGCAAATGCAAAAGTGCGCTTTCTGTAAGTCTCAGGGCGAGCAAATGGTATGGGTAGTTTGCCACTTTCGGATGAGCGGAGCTCTCTAGTGGGTACATACGGCGTCATGAGTGCTTTGAGATAAGACGGTGCCATGTCATGCAAGCAGAGGTGAAACTGACGTTTAACGACAAGGAATTAAATCTACACCAAGAGAGTTGACCTCGTCATTACTTCCGACATCGCTGTATTTGATTTATATATTTATTTAATTAATTTTTTTAAAATTTATTTTGAAAACGTTTCTCTCTCTTCTACTGTTGTTACAGCGGCGCGTTGGAAATACTCTACAAACATCGTGAGTTTTATGTACCCACAGAGAATAAAGTCAACATCGCCGGTTCGGTTTTGCAACTACCCTCATTTAGTTTGAATTTCCCGACGTGAGTGAGTCTCTATAATGTACTGACATGTTTAATTCATAAAATCTTTAGCTATCCATTGTTATCTTAAACACAATTTACCTATCTGTCACTGTCACAGATCAAATATTGAGATCATAATTGTGATTCAGAAAATGTATTCTTTTTATATGTTAGAATTAACAGGAAGTTAATTATTGTATGTCATGCGCAGAGAGGCAAGTGATCGACTTCGAATTGGAAATGTGGGTATTTATTTTTTACTTGTGTATCAAACAACATCTTAATTTTGACTCAACTGAATTATGTGCAAGAAGTTATATGACAACTAAGTTTAATCTATTTTCTAGAGACATTATTTCTTGCTACTTTTTTTTGGATATATATTCTGTTAATAAATATGTGATGTGAGATTCATGAAATTCTAGCCCCTTGCTTTAGGTAATCATGAACGTTTGTAAATGTGGATAATTAGATACTAAAACATAAATACCACATCATTAATTACATTATCATTACGTTATCATTATACGATCGTTACACAATCCTATGATAAATACGGTATGTGTCAAAAGAAACTTTAGTGAGACGGACATGCTCCCTAACAACTGTGCACAGCTTTAGCCGCCACGTTTTTACCTATACTGAAAAGGAAGAAGAGTTGGGCAGTTGCTGTTAGAAAATTGACTATTAACGGAGTAAAAAAAAAATATGATAAGTTCCCTGAAGCGCTTTGTTGTGTTTATTATTTATTGTACACGACAGATTCGTCTCTATTAAATATTTCCTTCAGTAGTTAAATCTAAAACTGAAATACTTTTCTAAGGTACATAGCTCGTTTTAACATATTTGTGTGCTAATACGCCATTAGACCAATGCAGTATGGAGGCATGGGAACAACTGTGGGTCACGAAATCATGCACGGCTTTGATAACATTCGCATCATGTACGATTCTAATTATAAGCTGGAGCCTAATTGGAACTCAGCTGCTAATGAATCCTACCTTAAAGTCATCAGATGTCTGATTAACCACTACACGTCAGTCCCATTCGATACTATGAGAGTAAGTATATGACATGGATGCTTAAGAGAGTATGTATATGAAAATGAATGCCATGTCCATGTATCGAGTAATTGCAAGATTGAATCATATTTAGTTCAAACCGTTTTGTTCTTTATAAAAAAAATAATTTGATGCATCTTTAATTAATATATGTATATTTTTTTGTTAATTTTTAAAGGCTCACGGCTTATCAAGCATACCTGAAGACATATGTGATAATCAAGGTTTTAAACTTACTTACAATGCATACAAGGCGTTAGGGGAACTAAACGAACCACGTCTGCCTGGCCTGAACCTCACAGATGACCAGATGTTTTTCGTGGCATTTGGCCAGGTACGTTAAACACCGAACTAACACGTCTACTCAGACCTACCGGATGCTTTACTTTTCCATGCTACGATTCCCAGCTGCTCTCTCTCCACATCCACCTCCCATCTAAGCCCTGGTCTGTCTTTGGGTTGTTCTCCTCAGGGGTGTTGGTGGCGCACCCTCATCCCTCACTTTTATTTGGCATTCTTCCTTTGTGTACCACTCAGCGCAGGCTGCCTTTTTGTTAAATCTCCATACATTTCCTAGTTGGTTTGTATTCTCCATCCAATGTCATCCTTTTTGGTCCATATATCTCCATACATTTCCTAGTTGGTTTGTATTCTCCATCCAATGTCATCCTTTTTGGTCCATATATCTCCATACATTTCCTAGTTGGTTTGTATTCTCCATCCAATGTCATCCTTTTTGGTCCATATATCTCCATACATTTCCTAGTTGGTTTGTATTCTCCATCCAATGCCATCCTTTTTGGTCCATATATCTCCATACATTTCCTAGTTGGTTTGTATTCTCCATCCAATGCCATCCTTTTTGGTCCATATATCTCCATACATTTCCTAGTTGGTTTGTATTCTCCATCCAATGCCATCCTTTTTGGTCCATAAATCTCAATACATTTCCTAGTTGGTTTGTATTCTCCATCCAATGTCATCCTTTTTGGTCCATATATCTCCATACATTTCCTAGTTGGTTTGTATTCTCCATCCAATGCCATCCTTTTTGGTCCATATATCTCCATACATTTCCTAGTTGGTTTGTATTCTCCATCCAATGCCATCCTTTTTGGTCCATATATCTCCATACATTTCCTAGTTGGTTTGTATTCTCCATCCAATGTCATCCTTTTTGGTCCATATATCTCCATACATTTCTTAGTTGGTTTGTATTCTCCATCCAATGTCATCCTTTTTGGTCCATATATCTCCATACATTTCCTAGTTGGTTTGTATTCTCCATCCAATGCCATCCTTTTTGGTCCATATATCTCCATACATTTCCTAGTTGGTTTGTATTCTCCATCCAATGCCTTCCTTTTTGGTCCATATATCTCCATACATTTCCTAGTTGGTTTGTATTCTCCATCCAATGCCATCCTTTTTGGTCCATATATCTCCATACATTTCCTAGTTGGTTTGTATTCTCCATCCAATGCCATCCTTTTTGGTCCATATATCTCCATACATTTCCTAGTTGGTTTGTATTCTCCATCCAATGTCATCCTTTTTGGTCCATATATCTCCATACATTTCCTAGTTGGTTTGTATTCTCCATCCAATGTCATCCTTTTTGGTCCATATATCTCCATACATTTCCTAGTTGGTTTGTATTCTCCATCCAATGTCATCCTTTTTGGTCCATATATCTCCATACATTTCCTAGTTGGTTTGTTCTCTCCATCCAATGTCATCCTTTTTGGTCCATATATCTCCATACATTTCCTAGTTGGTTTGTATTCTCCATCCAATGTCATCCTTTTTGGTCCATATATCTCCATACATTTCTTAGTTGGTTTGTATTCTCCATCCAATGTCATCCTTTTTGGTCCATATATCTCCATACATTTCCTAGTTGGTTTGTATTCTCCATCCAATGCCATCCTTTTTGGTCCATATATCTCCATACATTTCCTAGTTGGTTTGTATTCTCCATCCAATGTCATCCTTTTTGGTCCATATATCTCCATACATTTCCTAGTTGGTTTGTATTCTCCATCCAATGCCATCCTTTTTGGTCCATATATCTCCATACATTTCCTAGTTGGTTTGTATTCTCCATCCAATGCCATCCTTTTTGGTCCATATATCTCCATACATTTCCTAGTTGGTTTGTATTCTCCATCCAATGTCATCCTTTTTGGTCCATATATCTCCATACATTTCCTAGTTGGTTTGTATTCTCCATCCAATGCCATCCTTTTTGGTCCATATATCTCCATACATTTCCTAGTTGGTTTGTATTCTCCATCCAATGTCATCCTTTTTGGTCCATATATCTCCATACATTTCCTAGTTGGTTTGTATTCTCCATCCAATGTCATCCTTTTAGGTCCATATATCTCCATAAATTTCCTAGTTGGTTTGTATTCTCCATCCAATGCCATCTTTTTTGGTCCATATATCTCCATACATTTCCTAGTTGGTTTGTATTCTCCATCCAATGCCATCCTTTTTGGTCCATATATCTCCATACATTTCCTAGTTGGTTTGTATTCTCCATCCAATGCCATCCTTTTTGGTCCATAAATCTCCATACATTTCCTAGTTGGTTTGTATTCTCCATCCAATGTCATCCTTTTAGGTCCATATATCTCCATACATTTCTTAGTTGGTTTGTATTCTCCATCCAATGTCATCATTTTTGGTCCATATATCTCCATACATTTCTTAGTTGGTTTGTATTCTCCATCCAATGTCATCCTTTTTGGTCCATATATCTCCATACATTTCCTAGTTGGTTTGTATTCTCCATCCAATGCCATCCTTTTTGGTCCATATATCTCCATACATTTCCTAGTTGGTTTGTATTCTCCATCCAATGTCATCCTTTTTGGTCCATATATCTCCATACATTTCCTAGTTGGTTTGTATTCTCCATCCAATGTCATCCTTTTTGGTCCATATATCTCCATACATTTCCTAGTTGGTTTGTATTCTCCATCCAATGTCATCCTTTTTGGTCCATATATCTCCATTTATTTCTAGTTGGTTTGTATTCTCCATCCAATGTCATCCTTTTTGGTCCATATATTTTCCGGAGAAAATTTTCTCTCCCATGTGTGTAACAGGTTATCTGCCTTTCTTTTCCGTATGTTACAACTGGGGTGATTACAATTGTGTAAAAAGTTTTCTTTTCCGTATGTTACAACTGGGGTGATTACAATTGTGTAAATAGTTTTCTTTTCCGTATGTTACAACTGGGGTGATTACAATGGTGTAAATAGTTTTCTTTTCCGTATGTTACAACTGGGGTGATTACAATTGTATAAATAGTTTTCTTTTCCGTATGTTACAACTGGGGTGATTACAATTGTATAAATAGTTTTCTTTTCCGTATGTTACAACTGGGGTGATTACAATGGTGTAAATAGTTTTCTTTTCCGTATGTTACAACTGGGGTGATTACAATTGTGTAAATAGTTTTCTTTTCCGTATGTTACAACTGGGGTGATTACAATTGTGTAAATAGTTTTCTTTTCCGTATGTTACAACTGGGGTGATTACAATTGTGTAAAAAGTTTTCTTTTCCGTATGTTACAACTGGGGTGATTACAATTGTGTAAATAGTTTTCTTTTCCGTATGTTACAACTGGGGTGATTACAATTGTATACATAGTTTTCTTTTCCGTATGTTACAACTGGGGTGATTACAATGGTGTAAATAGTTTTCTTTTCCGTATGTTACAACTGGGGTGATTACAATTGTGTAAATAGTTTTCTTTTCCGTATGTTACAACTGGGGTGATTACAATTGTGTAAATAGTTTTCTTTTCCGTATGTTACAACTGGGGTGATTACAATTGTGTAAAAAGTTTTCTTTTCCGTATGTTACAACTGGGGTGATTACAATTGTGTAAATAGTTTTCTTTTCCGTATGTTACAACTGGGGTGATTACAATTGTATACATAGTTTTCTTTTCCGTATGTTACAACTGGGGTGATTACAATTGTGTAAATAGTTTTCTTTTCCGTATGTTACAACTGGGGTGATTACAATTGTATAAATAGTTTTCTTTTCCGTATGTTACAACTGGGGTGATTACAATTGTATAAATAGTTTTCTTTTCCGTATGTTACAACTGGGGTGATTACAATGGTGTAAATAGTTTTCTTTTCCGTATGTTACAACTGGGGTGATTACAATTGTGTAAATAGTTTTCTTTTCCGTATGTTACAACTGGGGTGATTACAATNTTATTGGTTGTGGGTCTTGGGTCAATGATGAGACAAAGAATAACTATTTTTGCATAGACCGTATGCCTAATGTTCAGTAAGTGTTTCGTTCAGACAGTAATTTATGGGGAAGGGGGGGGGGAAATGTCATATTTTGGGGGGGGGGCACTGTCAGTTGCAAGTGACTAAAGTGGAGGGGGGTTACAAAACGGGCTGCGATGATATTTAATGGTTGAAATAAATTTTTCAGAATTAAAGGGGGTAGGGCGTAAAAAAAAATCATTTCCCCTGACGCCAAACCCTTTAGCTACGCCCCTTCCAGTGGTATAGAAAGAGGAGTATGAAGCTAATCACCCAGGTCTCATTTTTTTCTTTATATGGAGGTATGGCATTATCGGAAAACTGCAGAGTTTGTATCTTGAAAAGTAGTACGGCAAATATTTGGCCCCCATGGTGATACTAATATTAGCTACGCCTCTAGAAAGTTTAACAAATCACCAAATTAGTGATTCTTTTCATCTTGGTGTAGGGTAGAAATAGAATCTTGCTGGGATGTATATAAATAAAACTAAGTAAAAATCTTAACGGTAAATTCAGCCAACCAAGTACATGTCTCTCTGGCATGAAATGCACTTAAAGATTTGGAGATTTTCACATACTTTATTAAGCAGCAAAATTGACTTAAATGGTTGATCCGTAGCAGATGTCAGGTCTAGAATTGGAAAGGCTATGTCAGCATTTATTCTATTAAAGAAAACATAGCAATCCAAGGAGCTGACTCTTTGAAGAAAGGAAAGAATGTTCAACACAAATGTCAAACCAGTTCTACTCTATTGATCCGAAACTTGGAGAACAGAAGCAAGCAGTACGCAGATAGCACAGACCTGCATAAACACTTGCCTTAGAAAGATCCGTATCTTCAAATGACCCAACACCATCAACAACTAGAAAGGACATTCCAGAATCCTATTGTTAAAGACATCAAACGGAAAAAGATGGAGATAGATCGGGCACCCTTCGCAAACCCACAGAAAACTTCACTAGACAATCCGTCACATGGAATACACAGAAGAAAAGGAAAGGAGGAAGCAATAAAATACATGGAGACGTGAGCCAGAGCCAAGACACACGAAGTATTGGATACACCTGGAAATAAAGCATGGTGTTGAGATGAATGGACAATTCTTGTTGAAGCCCTTATGCCCCTAGACCGGGTTAAAAAAAAACAAGTAATTAGATGAGATGAATCTTGAGCAATGGAGGGGTTTATTATTTTTTTTTCTTTCAAAATTAAGATGGCTGTTGTTCAATTCAACAGTTTTTATTAAACTTTTTTTTAACACGTGGAGGAGATTTTTAAGGATCTGGAAGGAGGCATTATGGGACCAGTGACCAACATAAAGGGAATTCACTCCAGTTGTGGCGTGACCAAGTGTAATCATTTGGCACACGCTTCTATCCACTGTATTATGTGTAATGCCCTTTTTCTTATTGTATATGTTGAACTTCTACTTATTATTTGCATCTGTATATGTGGATCCAGCAAAGTGGTGGTGAGTTCGTGCTTTCTAATAACTGTTACGATAATTATTGAAAGCATGAGGCAAGGATATATATATATATATATATCTGTATATATATATTCCTTCACAGAAATCACGACATGAAATAAATCTCAAGATTGGAGTCAAATACCTATCCTTTAGAGCACGTCACTTCTGACTTGAAATAAACAAGGTCTGATTCTAGTCCATGAGATACATCACTGCAAGCGCAACATAAACATTCATGAATACGTTCCACTCCATGAAAAAATCTTTCTCCTCTACAAAACATGACATTTCCAATCTTCCTTTCTTCCTCTTCATACTAAATTGCGAAACTATTAAATGTGGGGGACAATTCATTATCTTAATATTTGCGCTGTTATGTAGGGTAACATTCATCAGCGTGGCTGAAGGGGTGCAGAAATTAAAGGTGCCTAACAAGGGCGCCCGCAGAAAACTTTCTAAGGGGGGGGGGGCAACAAAAATAGATTAACTTTCCAGGGGAGGGGGCAAAAATTTTTTAGTAATGTTTTAATGTAGTTTTAATTTACTGTAGCGTATTTGTATGGTGAACGAACGGACAGGACATCAGCTTAGTTACTTTCCCTTTATTTTCTCTTTACTTTAATACATTTATTTTTGTCTATTTTTGTCTACAAATTTTTTATCCAATCAATCCAGGGTGGTACAAGTGCCCCCCCTTTGCCCCCCTCTGCGGGCGGCCATGGTGTCGAAGTAAGGTGCTTACATTCAAAATGCATGGGTGCATTTTTTTCGCATACTTCATATCGTTGTTTTTTTTTTCAGACAATTTTTAGGAGACATTTTAAACACAAAAAATACTTAAAGCAGTTCAAAAAACAACAGTCCCATAATGACCATCTAAAATGCAATACATGGAGGTTGCACGTTAAACCCATCAGTCGAAATATCACCCTCCTGGTCAAATGTTTCTATGGTGGTTTTTGTTAACGAATCAATTAAAATATGAATTTTTGTGTATTTTTGGGTTTAGAGTATTTGGTTTCAAAAAAAAATAAATTTTAATATACACCAAAAAAAAAATGAAATTTATTATTAAAAGATCTGAGAAAATATTGTTTAATATTTAATTTTCTTAAACGTTTTAATGGGTATAAGGTCAGTTTAAAAAAAAAATATAATATTTTTTTTATCTTTAACGATTCGATTAATGGACAATAGAATTCGCCAGACCACATCGTATTTGATATCAAGGGATAGCTTTATTTCTTAGAATTTAGAAAAAATATAGCTTCCTGTCACTTCGGGAAGCTACTGAAGACGGTGATCTTGTATGTACTTACCGTATTTCAATTCAGCTGTCAGACTCGAACTGTTTATATTGATAACGTGCCTTTAGAGACACATACTATCTTCCCACGTTGGTTTAGCATTGAACTGTTGCCCTCAAAGAAGTTAGTATTTAATAGCCGATTGAGCATGTGCATTCATCGACGCATAAACCATTTGTACTTAATCACTGCTGTATTGGCTTATTTGCTTCTCTATTGACTTAATAACCTGTTCTATGGCTAAGTTACGGTTATATTGACTTACTTACTCCTATAGTGACTTAATTACTGTCATAATGGTAATTACCACCACACTAACTTATATACTTCCTTGTTATCTTACTCACTTCTAAATTGACTTTACTACTTCTCTACTGACTTATTTGATGCTATAATGACTGAGCTCCAACAAATTAAACCTAAAAAAAATTAATCTCTTATTTAATATATTCCAACAGAGATTCTGCACAATCGACTTGAATGATACGCCGTGGACACAATCGTCCCATAATCACCAGAGGGTCCGGTAGGTGTTGATAGTGTGTGTTTTTTATATGTTCTTTTATTGAGCAGATCAAGTTCCAAATACAATATCTATAATACTGCAGTGATGAAAATGTTGTATATCACCGCATGTTGTTCAGTACATTGGTACGCCCTGTCTGGGCAGGTTGTCATTGTGATTGGTAGACCCATGTCTGGGTAGGTTGTCATTAGGAATGGTGCGCCCTGTCTGGTCAGGTTGTCGAGTACATTGATGTGACCTTTCTGGGCAGGTTGTGATTGGAATTGGAACCCTCTGTCATGGCATATTGACTGATGGATTATTACACTCTGTCATGGAATGTTGTCAAGTGGATCTATCACATCTTCTCATGGCTGATTGTTTAGTGGATTTGTCCCATCCTTTGACAGCAGGTTGTCTCTGTAGTCTCTCAGGTTATTTTTTATAGTGGATTGGTCCAATCCTTTGACAGCAGGTTGTCTCTGTACTCTCTCATGGCATTTTTTATAGTGGATTGGTCCAATCCTTTGACAGCAGGTTGTCTCTGTAGTCTCTCAGGTTATTTTTTATAGTGGATTGGTCCAATCCTTTGACAGCAGGTTGTCTCTGTACTCTCTCATGGCATTTTTTATAGTGGATTGTTCCCATCCTTTGACAGCAGGTTGTCTCTGTACTCTCTCATGACATTTTTATAGTGGATTGTTCCCATCCTTTGACAGCAGGTTGTCTCTGTACTCTCTCATGACATTTTTATAGTGGATTGGTCCCATCCTTTGACAGCAGGTTGTCTCTGTACTCTCTCATGGCATTTGTTATAGTGGCTTGGTCCCATCTGCTCACGATTCGTTGTAAGTGCGATTAAGACACTCTATCACGACTCAGGATTTATATTCCCTCAACACAGTCACATTATCTTGCGTGATTGCGGTATCAAATGTTGCAATTGAATGAACATTTATCTTTTCAATTATATTATTTAAATGTTCCTATCAACTCAACTTCCAAGGTGGTAAAACCTTCCCAAATTATCCAAACAATACGAGATTGCTCCAAACATGCACGGCTTATCAAAACAATACCTGGATGATGAAAAACATACCTGCATGTCCCAAACCCTAACTCGAATTTCCAAACGATACCCGGATACTCCAAACGCTAATTGGATGTTACGAACCCGACAGCGGAAACGACCTAAATTTCTAAAGATGTTGTGCAAAGGTTACCTGCATTTGAAACAAACCTTAGAACACGAAAAGCGTAGAATTTTACATTTAAAATTATACAGTTTTCAAGTGTATCTATGTTTACACGCAAAAATCCCTTTTCTATTGACAGTTGTCAATGTCACTGAATTGTTTTGATTTAAAAAAAGCCGCGTCTTTTTTAAAGACAACGATGTCCTCTTCTAACACTGTTTGTATAAAATATGTTTGAAGTTCTAACTATTTACTCTGTTAATTATGATATCTTTTAATTTAAACATTAACACTGTTAATAATTTTACTGTCACGATTTGAATATTAACTCTGTTTTTAAATGTATCTTTTCAAAGGGTGAGAGGTGTTGCATCAAACAGTGAGGAGTTCGCCAAGGCATTTAACTGTCCAAAAAACTCACCAATGAACCCAGCGAAAAAGTGCACAATATTTTAAGTGGACAATTTAGGCCAACGTGTATAAAACAATTTGGGAGTTTAGTCCACGAGTGAAACCCACAACACTTCAATTTTAGAGTAATGGTGTATGCAACAAGTTTAAAATTTAAATCAACAGTGTATCCATCAGGTTGGCAATTTAGACCGTCGATAAGTTCAACAAGTCGGAAATTTACACTGCCAGTGCTTATAACAATGTGTCACTTAAAAAAATTCGGTGTATACAACAAGCTGCCAATTTAGACCATCGGTGTATACAACAAGCTGCCAATTTAGACCATCGGTGTATACAACAAGCTGCCAATTTAGACCATCGGTGTATACAACAAGCTGCCAATTTAGACCATCTTTGTATACAACAAGCTGCCAATTTAGACCATCGTTTTACACAAAATATTTGCAATTGAGCCCTTCAGTGTATACAAACAGCTGTTAATTTTTTATCATAGTATTACACAACAATTTGCAATTTAGATCTTCGGAATATGCAGCAAGTTGCCAATTGACATCCCGTAAGGGTAGAAAATGTTCTGTAATCGGTAACATCTTCAATAATTTAATTTTTATTATTCTAGGTCTATGCTATATAAGAATGCTTTTATAACTAAGAAAATAAATCAAAACTAATAACATTGTAAAATAAGAATAAACATTCAAAAAAGTTAAAAATACGTTAACTCAACTTATTTATACAAAAAAAAAAAAGAATAAATTCATCCTAGTGCAATAATGGTTTTAAAACATTATCAGAAATACATTATAATTCATCCCAGATGATGATAAATTATCAGGTCCTCCATTTTATTACTTAGCCTTTCTGCCTCGCGCCCCATTTTTTTCTTTTCCTGATCTGTGTCAGCTGATAGAGTCCAGAGAATCTTCCATTTTTTTTTCGAAATTTGACGGCATCAAATTGTGCCGACCATCTTGTGTCAGACAGATGCTTCACGATAACGATACATTTTCCTAAGGAAGATACCAGAACATTCCATCGATGTGTGGAAGCTGAGAAAAGGGTATACAGGCGCTGAAGAGGGTCAAATAATTTTCCAATCTGTAGACAACACTCTGATGCTTTTAAGTCCACTACGTTCAGGCTGTGTCCAGCTCAAGGGACATACACCGCAAACTCGTGCTTGCAAACCAGTGTAGCGTCCAGACATATACATTTTAAGCTTTGTCATACGATTGACCACGGCAGATTGAAGGCGGAATTTTGTTTCAGGAAATCCAAAACATTGTCTGCTAGATTCTTTGATACACTAGAATGTCTGTTAGATCCTTTGATACACAACAGTGTCTGTTAGATCCTTTGATACACAACAGTGTCTGTTAGATCCTTTGATACTCAACAGTGTCTGTTAGATCCTTTGATACACAATAGTTTCTGTTAGATCATTTGATACACAACAGTGTCTGCTAGATCCTTTGATACACAACAGTCTCTGTTAGATCCTTTGATACACAACAGTGTCTGTTAGATCCTTTGATACACAACAGTCTCTGTTAGATCCTTTGATACACAACAGTGTCTGTTAGATCCTTTGATACACAACAGTGTCTGTTAGATCCTTTGATACACAACAGTGTCTGTTAGATCCTTTGATACACAACAGTGTCTGTTAGATCCTTTGATACACAACAGTGTCTGTTAGATCCTTTGATACACAACAGTGTCTGTTAGATCCTTTGATACACAACAGTGTCTGTTAGATGAATATAAGGTGATTTATTATTTTAATTTACTAGAACGCTAAATCAATGAGAACCCTGAGCTATTTTTTCTTCAACGAGACAGTTCCGTCAGGAGCGTAATAGGAGACAATGACATCCGAAGTGTTTTGCTTATGTCCAGTTTATTCCGTTGTTTTGTTTTGGTGGCTGTCACTGTAGAGAACCCCGCTTCACACAGATAGGACTTCGGAAATGGCAATAGGGATTTAAGTGCTATGGTGGCAATCTCAGGGTATTTCGCCATGACTTTAATCCAGAACACCAGAGTTGTTGTCTCGAACGTAGTTTTAAGGCCGCCGTCATTTGCAACCTCCAGCAGTTGATCTTCTTCTTGCACAGCCATGCTAGATTCGCCTGGTTTGTTAACAAAAGGGTCGTGGATCCATTCCTTACCAGTTCGTAGGTCTTTTGCGGTTGGAAAGAAGCGCTCGAAGTTTTTTAACATCAAAGACAGGTGACCGTGCCCCAACTAGGAGAATGAATGTTCAGCTTGAGGTCAGCCCGACCAAAGACAGGTGATCGTGCCCCAACTGGGAGAATGAATGCTGAGCCTGAGGTCAGCCCGACCAAAGACAGGTGACCGTGCCCCAACTGGGAGAATGAATGCTCAGCCTGAGGTCAGCCCGACCAAAGACAGGTGATCGTGCCCCAACTGGGAGAATGAATGCTCAGCCTGGGGTCAGCCCGACCAAATACAGGTGATCGTGCCCCAACTGGGAGAATGAATGCTCAGCCTGAGGTCAGCCCGACCAAAGACAGGTGATCGTGCCCCAACTGGGAGAATGAATGCTCAGCCTGAGGTCAGCCCGACCAAAGACAGGTGATCGTGCCCCAACTGGGAGAATGAATGCTCAGCCTGAGGTCAGCCCGACCAAAGACAGGTGATCGTGCACCAACTGGGAGAATGAATGCTCAGCCTGAGGTCAGCCCGACCAAAGACAGGTGATCGTGCCCCAACTGGGAGAATGAATGCTCAGCCTGAGGTCAGCCCCAACTGTTGCTGGTGCCCTGTGCATGCTGAGTTTTTGCGTACCCTTTTAATATAATCATTAAAGGAAAAACTAGTTATTCGGTAATGAGTTTATTACCTATGTTTTTATTAAAACTAAGGATGGACAATAAAATTGATTTTTAAAAACTTGTATTTGAACAGTATGCACAATTAGCTCACTGACTGATGGCATTTTTTCTTAGTCTTTACATCAGAACATCTTTTTTATTGCAATTTCCATTTTTTCTTTCATGGCGCCCAAATCCAACGCTTTTACCTACTTTCGAAGATACTTGATGGCGGCTTCCTACATCGCGGTCTTTCATGCTCGGCATATATTTTTTAACTTAAATAATCCATTCTTGTCCACTGTCACAAATATGTTATTTTTTTTTTTATTTTCGACCCCACTAAATATTCATAAGGTTCATAGAATGTGTTGGATAGGCATTCACGGATGCTTTTTGACATATGCCATCAAGTTTACTAAAGTCCTTCGTACGTCTAACAGCATGTAGGGTTATTCCAATAACAGCATTTGTTGCTTTTTCACCACTTTAGCAAGTGTACAAAAGTACAGAATATTTTAGAAATGATTTTACTCATCCGTGCTCATTTTACTGATCATAAGTTTGTTTCTTACATCTTATTAGGAATATCAAAACCGGCTGTTTGTTTGTTCGGTTTAACATAGAGAATGGGAAACAAATTGACACTATTGACTACAACGGGACTCATCTAATAGTTACATAGTGAGGAAAGGCAGCACACAAATAAGATTTGCCGTCTGGCCGCATTGTGATGGAACATATGAATAAAAATAGTAGTAAATTACTACGTTCCTACAAGGATTTACCTAGTGCTCCTACACTACAGGCTCACATGGGCGACAAAACAAATATCCAAGCAGACTGCCTGACGTTGTGCCAACAAATACTGATTGGATATTTGCACTATTCAGTGTCTTGCATAAAATGCGTTTGTCACCCAGGGTTGGTCACAATCATACAATATGTTCACATAAACATGATCACAAAGAACCATTCAATGGACCGATCCTAGAGGCTTTTCCAATCAGCAGCGGAATAAAGCAAGGTTGCATACCTGCACAAAAGCTCTTTTAATTTTCTTCTTAATGAATCTTTAGTTTGACTTCAAGGACACTTAAGACCTAGTGTATATTCGTATCAGATCTGAGGGTGGACTGCTTAACATCGCTTTGTTTTGTGCAAAGGCCAACGCCTAAAATTGTGCTAATTTGTGAACTGATGTACGCTGACGATTCTGACTTAAATTCACACACAGATGAAGTAGATTTGCAGCCGCTTTTCATAGCTCCAGTCACACATGTAAAGAGTTTGGACTAACCATTTGTCTATAAAAAAAAACAACATCTATATATCATAATGCAAGAAGCAAAGTCACCTTCTAACAAATCTATTGCGGACCATAATCTGTCTGTAGTTGATAATTTCACATATCTTGGATCCAAAATCTGTTATTCACTATCCTTTGGCGAAGAGGTACAGAACAGTATCTCAAAAGTAGCAGAATCTATGGCTGAATTAAATAAATAGGTGTGGAATAATTTTAACCTAACTGAAAATTCAAAGCTAAGCGTCTATCAAGAATGTTTGCTCAGTACTCTCCTATGTGAGTATACGGCTATAAGGAGAGAACCGTATGTGCCAATTTTTGGCCAATAGAATGAGGTTAACATAAGACAACTATTAACTTTTGGTTCTTGTGGGTGTTGTCTTTCAAATAATTTGGAGCTGAGCATTGCCTATTTCATATTTTCGTTGCAATTATTTTTTTATTTTTTTTTTTATTTTCATTTTTTTTTATAAATTGATCACATTTCTTCAGATGAACAACCACTGTGGAATAATTAGGGTTTGACAAATTTAATATTTTAAAATTCTAAATCATGTCTTATAGTAAATAGTTCTTCAAGTGAAGTATGTTTAGTTTGTGTTATGTTCCTAGCGTTCGTCATTAGTCGGTTTTTAAGATGTTTATTTTCAGACGTTGAATTTCCACACCAGCAGATAATACTGATATTGAGCAGGCTTCCAATTGTTTCAATGTAGAATAAGTTAACGACTTGCTTGTTTACGTCGAAATTGTAACGTTTTTTTTAAAAAGTAGAACAGACTTTGGTTGAATTTCTTATACAGCATTTGTCCGTAGCTTATGATTAATGATGACACCTAAGTACATTTATGCCTCATTTCTCCACACTTTGATTTTTGTGTTGAGAGCTGCAAGCTGATGTTTCCCCCTCCTGAAATCAACAACCATTCAGCCCGGAGAAAATTTCCATCGCACCAATTGATAAAGCTTGTAACTAAATTGGTGTATGGGGTTTCTCCTTCAGATAGTAAGCAAACGGTGGTGATAACATCAACAAATTTTAAGATTGGAGTGGTGTCGCTTGATCTTTGTATATCATTGTTATATATTGTATACAGTACATGAAAGAGAACGCAGCCTTTTGGCGCACCAGTGCTTATTTCTTTGGTTAGAGGTAATTGGTTATTTACTTTGACATATTGGGGTCGATTTGTTAAAAAGTTCAGGAGCAAAGCCTCGTTATGGTTGCATTCTTTTACCTTCACTGGATTGTTATGATAATACATAAACCAAATATTCCAATACAAACCTTACATACATGATCAATTTATTACAGTACAGACTATTGACAAATGATCCAATTATTACAGCACAGACAGTAACACAAATGATCCAATTATTACAGCACAGACAGTAACACAAATGATCCAATTATTACAGTACAGACAGTTACACAAATGATCCAATTATTACAGCAATGACAGTAACACAAATGATCCAATTATTACAGCAATGACAGTAACACAAATGATCAAATTATTACAGGACAGACTTTAACACAAAAAGAAAATTTTTACAGTGCGCTTTGCTAACGAACGGAGCCCAAAATTAAAGACTTTCCATTCTAATCTGATTTTTGCTCTCATGCCAGTAATATGAGTTCTGCTAGCAGAGCTCATAAGAAGAAAGATATAAACAAATGGGATCACTGGCTAAACTACTCATTCCTCTCCCTTGTACTACCAATCTTAAGTAAACTATTTTGTTTATTGTTTACCAAATCCCTTGGTCCAGTCCGCATTCAGATTCACTATCTCTCTGATCTCATTCATAACAAGGCAACATCCCTACTCGCTCACCAGGCACGGGTTCGGGCGGGGCCGGGTCCCCTCGCCGGACCCTTAATAGGGGGGCTCGCTCGCCAGGCACGGGTTCAGGCGGGGCCGGGTCCCCTCACCAGGCCCTTGGCATTTTTTTGAAGTATATTTTCTATTAATTGAGAATCGCACAGTTTAAGAAGAGACAAATGATTTATACGAATCAATAAAACACTTTAAGTTTTATGACTTCACATGTTTTCACTATTTTATGTTTTTTATAAATTTTTATTAACTAACAAACCAGAACATTATTACTCAAATCTGCCTCAAGTATAGCTGATAAAGTGTCACTAAAACGAAAACGATAGTTTGCCTTGAAAAAACATTAAGTTGAACAATGGGCTATAAAAAAATGAATGAAAAAAAAAACGTATAACTATTGAATGATAATAGACGGTTATAACAGAAACATTAATTATTAACAATGAATGTACTAAATTTAAAACTTGACTTTTATTTTGCAATTCAAAAATTTTTTTGTCTTAAAACATATTGTTCCATTATTTAAAATGTAAATTAGGATACATACATTTACATAAACAAAAGTTACTTTTGAATGGCATTTTTATGTATTAAAATAAATTAAATAATTTTTTTTTAGTTTCGGAATTCAAAAAATGCTTGTTTTTTTGTCTAAATTCGTATTATTTACCCCAAGAAATTTAAAAAAAAAGAAAACAAATTTCAAAATTAACTTATTTCCCAGAAAATAACAAATATTTTCATTTTTTTAAGTGTCTTTTACACAAGACATGTTTCAATACTTCAAGTTTCTAGTTCTCTGGCAATGTTTCGAAATGGTTCTCAACGAAGAAAGTGTCCATTGATATCATTAAAATGTCTTTTCATCCTACATGGTAATGATGCAGCTCGATCCTTTTGCGCGGGTCAGGTGAGCCCCCTCGCACGACCCTTGACCGGGGAGCGCAATCCCCATGGCACGGGTCATGCAAGTCTGCCCTCGCCTGACCCCTGACCGGGAAGCTCAATCAATGGGGGTTGCGGACCTCACCGGGTGACCTCAACATTGTTTCTCCACAAGAAGCGCTGTAACTTTGTGGAACATACTATTGAAAAGGCACTTTTATCGTAAGACAAATATGACATTTCTGTAGAAAGAAGATTAATGTTTCACAAGAGATTGGCAGGAGAGCAGTTAATAGATGCTGGACTCTCTCTGCATGAAGAAGACAGTATGGATATGCTGGATTGTAGCGATAGCTTTTATTCTGAACCTCAGATCAGATCATCTACGATTAAGAAAGTCTCAGATATGTGCTTGGAACTAAGCTTATTTTTTACTTTTTATATTTTTAAAAATTTTATACAGAATACAATTTTTTTCACGCAAATGTAAGTAAGTGTTAAATGAACAAATTTTTAAATCATGTGCTGATCCAACATATTTACATACTAGTTACTGAAATTCTATTAAGCATTTGTTTCTAGTATACATTATTTAACATGACGTATAGATGAATTTGGAATTAAACAACTAATTAATGTATTAGACTTTCGTTATATTTTCTTAAATTATGTTTTGTATTTTCAATCTAAAAAGTGTTTCTAATGTAATGTTTGTGTAAATATGTTTGTGAGAAAAGCCTCAACTCTGTGGTGCCATACATGTTTTCTGTATTGAGAAAGAAAAGGTAGACTTACTGTGTGCTGTTTCTTGTTTTTGGATTCTTATATTGCGTTCAGTTTTTTGGCTCTGTCTATATCTACTGGGTGAATTCTACCTGCTTGTATGATTTGTTTAGGTGTAGATTTTGTCTGTAACATTGTGTTGCATGTCATATATAAATGTTGTTCTGCCTCTTTAATCAGCCATTGTCCTGCAGAAAGGACATTATGTGTTCCTACATATGTCCTACTTTGTTCCTGATGAGACTGGTGTCTTATTGTATATGAGTATATATGTTATGTCGTTGTCTTTATTTCAAATTTCTTTAACATGTTAGTTTCAATGCACTTTAAGTGATTATTGTACCATAACTATGTGTCCATGTTATTCTATTGTAGAGTGGTGTTCCTTGTTTCTTTATTAAATTTGTGTACATGTTTTTGCTTTTTTTGTGTATGAGTGTTTCGTTGCCTTTTAATACTTTGATATATGCCATGTGAAATTCCGATTGGGTATTCCAATTTTAATTCACCCACAATTTAATGTGATTCACAATTCCACATGATTTCACATTTTTACTAAAACGCATCACAATTCCACATGATTTCACATTTTTACTAAAACACATCACAATTCCTAAAAAAAAATGTTCTTTTGCATTAAAACATATTTACTTCTTTTAAAGTCCTGCACTACTGTGGTCGAAAAAACTTGAACAATATCACCTTAATCATCTAGAATGGCGCTGAATATATTCAAACCATTTTCTTTATCAAGTCGACGCAAAATGAACCCCACACATATGAGAATCGGGCAAATGTCTGTGTGTGCCATTTTATCTCTCTTTTGACAATTACCACGTATATTTGGTGCGTTTAGTATTGACATTCTGTTAGCTTTGTATTTGTTAGCACATCGTCTCACAGCACGTTATAAAACCGTGTTGCTTTAGAAACAGGCTTCAACTGACTTTATTGTGAACAATTCCAGAAATTGTCAAATATTTCATTTTTTTTTTTCCAAAATAATTCAATACATATACAGAGTAAAACTAAAATAATTACAGGCAAATTTTCTGAAGTTTGAACTGAACAAAATGTTAACATTATAATAGTGTGTACTAAAACATTGAAAAATCAATAAAAAAGATAATTGACAGACATAAATACACAGCACACTCAATGTTTGGCCGGAGCACAATCATAAACACATATGTAATTCCTAAAACAATATACACAGGGAACATATGGGGACCTCCACCATTTTAAGACAAATCAACTTACACATCAGGAATTACATATTTCAAGGAACAATACAAAACATTAAAAATACAACATTAATCGAATCTAAACTAGAAGGGGGGATTAATTTACAAGACATACAAACAAAACTGACAGCACTTAGAATTAAATTTATAGGACAAGCCATTAGAAGGAAGGAGGAAAATTTATTTACACATTATTACATTGGGATAAGGCTAGGACAGTTACTAAAAATTGATAACAACACACCCCATTACATGGGAAGAAAACAATGGGATTTTCATATGGCATCCATTCAAGCATTAAAAGGCAATGAAACACTTATAGACAAGACAACTAAAGAAATTTACACACATCTAATAAAGAAACAAGCAACACCACTCTACAATAGGATAAAATGGACACATGTTTATGGAACAATAAACACTAAGAATACATTTAAAAATATACACATTAAAGAAATCGATAATAAAGACAAAGAAACAACATATAGACTCATATACAACATGACACCAGTATCGTCAAGACCATACAAGGACAGGGTTAGGAACATGGAATGTTCACTTTGCAGGACAGGGGCTGATGAGAAAGAACAACATTTATATCTGACATGCAACACAATATTGTAGACTAAATCTACACTTAATCAAATCATACAAGCAGGTACAGTTCACCCATTAGATATAGACAGAGCTATAACATTAAACACAATACCAGCATCAATAAACAAGAAACAACACACAATAAGTCTGATATTACTTTCACAATACAGAAAACTTGTATGGAACCACAGACTTAAGGCTTTTTTCCACAAACATAACTACACAGACATTTTATTACAAACACTTTTTAGATTTAAAATACAAAACATAATTAAAAACATATGTTAAGAAATATTATGACAAAATAATACCTTCATAATTTATCATTCCAACTCATTTAGACATCAGGTTAAAAAATTAGTAATTTACACAAATGTTCAATTTAGTACACACTATTTTAATGTCAAATATTTCATGCTGTCTACAGAAACAGTTGTATTTATTAATTCGGATATAACGTCATAGATATAGAATAGCAGTAATGATAATTTTTGAGGTGAATTAAAATTGTAGTAGCTCTGATTGTTTTCTTCCTATGTAATGTGTTGTGCAGTTGTCAATGTTTATTAACTTTCTTAACCTTATTCCAATGTAATAATGTGTAAATATGTTGTCATCTTTCATCTTTCTAATGACTTGTCCTATAAATCTAATTCTAAGTGCCTGTAGTTATGTTTGTATATCTTGTAAATTAATCCCCCTTCTAATTTAGATCGGATAATGTTGAATTTTGTATGATTTGTATTGTTGTTCCTTGAAATATGTAATTCCTGATGTGTCAGTTGATTTACTTTAAATTTGTTGGTGGTTGCCCCATATGTTCACCGTTTACATTGTTTTGGTAATTACATATCATTCTGTTGTGTTTGTGTTTCTGTAAATAAATGTGTGTGCTGTGTATTTGTGCCTGTAAATATTATTTTTAGAGGGTCTTTTGTCTAGGGCTCCAGTTTTACCAACCTGTTTTGTCTAGGGCTCCAGCTTTACCAACGTGTTTTGTCTAGGGCTCCAGTTTTACCAACCTGTTTTGTCTAGGGCTCCAGCTTTACCAACGTCTTTTGTCTAGGGCTCCAGTTTTACCAACCTCTTTTGTCTAGGGCTCCAGCTTTACCAACGTCTTTTGTCTAGGGCTCCAGTTTTACCAACCTGTTTTGTCTAGGGCTCCAGCTTTACCAACGTCTTTTGTCTAGGGCTCCAGTTTTACCAACCTGTTTTGTCTAGGGCTCCAGCTTTACCAACGTCTTTTTTCTAGGGCTCCAGTTTTACCAACCTGTTTTGTCTAGGGCTCCAGCTTTACCAACGTCTTTTGTCTAGGGCTCCAGTTTTACCAACCTGTTTTGTCTAGGGCTCGAGCTTTACCAACGTCTTTTGTCTAGGGCTCCAGTTTTACCAACCTGTTTTGTCTAGGGCTCCAGTTTTACCAACCTGTTTTGTCAAGGGCTCCAGTTTTACCAACCTGTTTTGTCTAGGGCTCCAGCTTTACCAACGTCTTTTGTCTAGGGCTCCAGTTTTACCAACCTGTTTTGTCTAGGGCTCCAGATTTACCAAGATGTTTTTCTAGGGCTCCAGCTTTACCAATGTGTTTTGTCTAGGACTCCAGCTTTACCAAGGTGTTTTGTCTAGGGCTCCAGCTTTACCAACCTGTTTTTTCTAAGGCTCCAGCTTTACCAACGTGTTTTTTATAGGGCTCCAGCTTTACCAACCTGTTTTGTCTAGGGCTCCAGTTTTACCAACCTGTTTTGTCTAGGGCTCCAGCTTTACCAAGGTGTTTTGTCTAGGGCTCCAGCTTTACAAAGGTGTTTTGTCTAGGGCTCTAGATTTACCAACGTGTTTTGTCTAGGGCTCCAGATTTACCAACCTGTTTTGTCTAGGGCTCCAGCTTTACCAAGGTGTTTTGTCTAGGGCTCCAGCTTTACCAAGGTGTTTTGTCTAGGGCTCCAGTTTTACCAACCTGTTTTGTCTAGGGCTCCAGCTTTACCAAGGTGTTTTGTCTAGGGCTCCAGCTTTACCAACGTGTTTTGTCTAGGGCTCCAGATTTACCAACGTGTTTTGTCTAGGGCTCCAGATTTACCAACGTGTTTTGTCTAGGGCTCCAGCTTTACCAAGGTGTTTTGTCTAGGGCTCCAGCTTTACCAACGTGTTTTGTCTAGGGCTCCAGCTTTACCAACCTGTTTTGTCTAGGGCTCCAGCTTTACCAAGGTGTTTTGTCTAGGGCTCCAGCTTTACCAACGTGTTTTGTCTAGGGCTCCAGCTTTACCAACGTGTTTTGTCTAGGGCTCCAGCTTTACCAACGTGTTTTGTCTAGGGCTCCAGCTTTACCAACGGGTTTTGTCTAGGGCTCCAGCTTTACCACCGTGTTTTGTTTAGGGCTCCAGCTTTACCAACGTGTTTTGTCTAGGGCTCCAGTTTTACCACCCTGTTTTGTCTAGGGCTCCAGATTTACCAAGATGTTTTTCTAGGGCTCCAGCTTTACCAATGTGTTTTGTCTAGGGCTCCAGCTTTACCAAGGTGTTTTGTCTAGGGCTCCAGCTTTACCAACCTGTTTTTTCTAAGGCTCCAGCTTTACCAACGTGTTTTTTATAGGACTCCAGCTTTACCAACCTGTTTTGTCTAGGGCTCCAGATTTACCAAGGTGTTTTGTCTAGGGCTCCAGATTTACCAACCTGTTTTGTCTAGGGTGCCAGATTTACCAACCTGTTTTGTCTAGGGCTCCAGCTTTACCAACCTGTTTTGTCTAGGGCTCCAGATTTACCAACGTGTTTTGTCTAGGGCTCCAGCTTTACCAACCTGTTTTGTCTAGGGCTCCAGATTTACCAAGGTGTTTTGTCTAGGGCTCCAGATTTACCAACCTGTTTTGTCTAGGGTGCCAGATTTACCAACCTGTTTTGTCTAGGGCTCCAGTTTACCAACCTGTTTTGTCTAGGGCTCCAGATTTACCAACGTGTTTTGTCTAGGGCTCCAGCTTTACCAACCTGTTTGTCTAGGGCTCCAGCTTTACCAACCTGTTTTGTCTAGGGCTCCAGATTTACCGTGCTTTGCAACCAGTTCACATGTTTTTCTTTCGTTTGAGTGACTTGAGCGTTTAACCGACGGGATCTTCGTCGCCCCACTTTTAGTTTTATTGTGCAGGGTCGGGCTAATTGTTCTATGTGTTGTCATGTTATAATAGTACCACAACTTTTCAGACACTATAGATTATTTAAGACATTCAAATAAATTCTAACAAAATTATTAACTTATAAGAACAATTACTAAATCAGCGGCTCTTGTCTGAGGACAGAAGGTCCACGGGAAACCATTTACGTTTTAGAACTTTATGTGCTTCCTCCTCCATGTCCTTGTCACTCATACGTCTTTTGTCCTTGTCACCCATACGTCTTTTCATCGATCATATTCATTTTTTTTTTTGGGGGGGGGTGGGCTGGAGACTCACCTTCTTCACGGCCGCATAAGAACGACCGCTTGGTGATGTCTCACTTTGTTCTTTTCTTTTGTATTATCTTGACTCCCTGGTGTGTTTCCTTCCTGTCCTCACACTACCAATGTCCTCTCGTATTCCCCCCCCCCCTGTGCCATAGAATCTGACTCAAGCACTGTGATGTCATGCGACACAATATTCGGTAAGAGTAATTAATGGTGATGGGGCCTCTGCTGACCCATTTTCCACTCTTGACCTTTATTTATGTGCTGTTGGGTTGCTGGGAACCGCGTCTGGACTTTTGTTCTTCTTAAAACTGAATTCAGCACATTCGGTTTTTAACTATCTATTAGTCAGAGGCTGTATCTTGTTCTTTAATTTAAAAGTAAAGAAGTAAAATGTTTAAAATTGAAGTTTGTCAATCTGTGTATTATTTCTGTGTGTGTGACATAATTTTTTCAAATTATTGTCAAAGGAAGAAGAAGAAAAAAAAAAAAAAGGGGGGGGGGGGGGTTGGATAAATGTTAAGGACTTGTATGTATATTGTTATTGCGTGTTATTTAGAGAGCATTTGGGTAGATGTTGTCATTTAATATTTGGTATTGTGTGACGTATTATGCGTAAAGGAAAATGACGTACTCTTGTAGTGTGTTGTGAGTGAGTAATGGCAGCAGTTGGCGATGTAGTTTAGTGGTGTGTTTAATAAAGACAGTTCATTTTAAGAATTCAATGGTTTGTGTTTTTCAAGTTACTATAACCCATAGACAAACGAAACTATCGTACCTGGTACGATAATGCTTCATAAAAATGACGTGTGCAATATCGGTAAACTAGGAGAAATGGTGACAGCAAAATGGATACCAGGGCATGTCAAGGTCAGTGGCAATGAGATAGCCGACTGCCTGGAGAAAACTGGGGCTTCTCATTCTCAGACAGAAGTACCCATAACTTACTTGGGAATGAAGAACTGGTTGGAAGACTATTTCAGGACGAAAGGGTATAGGCAGTGGGCCAGAAAACAGGACCGCCAGAGGCATCTTTGCTAACGTTCCCACTCCTAGCACAAAAGAAAGGTGGTTGGTTTTAGGTCGCAGGCAGCACGGAGCACTGTAACATCCGCACATTCTTTTAGAGTCTAGATAACAATAAGAACCCAACCTGAAGGCACTGTAGCCAGTTCACGGAAGCAATAACGCATCTGTTGACCGAACGTCCCTCACTAGATATTCCGGGGAAGCCATGGCGGTTGGAGAGTCCTACCTCAGTAAAATGTTAGCTGGAAGCCAATGTACTAGACAGGGTAACCAAAACCCTCATCAGAAAGTGTTAGTAATTGCGACTGAATTTTATATTGTGTTTTTTTTTTTTTTTACATTTAAATTTTTTTTTTTTTTTGAAAGTCACCTTTATCCCCGTGCCTTTTTCCCCTAGATCATTTATTGATATTAAACAAAGCCGGTGCTAAATCCATATTACTACCAACACAACCATGGGGAATAAAATAGATTCACACATACATCAGAAAGTGTTAGTAATTGCGACTGAATTTTATATTGTGTTTTTTTTTTTTTTTACATTTAAATTTTTTTTTTTTTTTGAAAGTCACCTTTATCCCCGTGCCTTTTTCCCCTAGATCATCTATTGATATTAAACAAAGCCGGTGCTAAATCCATATTACTACCAACACAACCATGGGGAATAAAATAGATTCACACATATGTGGCACCCTACCTTAAGGTTTACATTTTTTGCCATATCCAGACTTTGAGCAACCACAATTCATTTTACCAACATTGTTGCATATACCACACTGAGGCACCAACAACAAAGAGTCTCACGTAAGTTGTCATATGACCCACGCTGAGGAATCAACCATATAAGAGTCAAACATGTTGCAACATCCCACACACTAAGCAACTTCCATACATTCTTAACCACATGAAGCCACATCCTTCACATTAAAACCCCACTCATTCACCTTTACCCACATTTTGCAACATCACCAGCACGGAGGCATCCACCAAATATATTTACACCCATGATGCCGCAATCCTATTTATTATGTCCAATCAAATGTTACTAAAATTTCTGCACTGAGATTTACCCACATCTTACCACATCCAGCATAATGTGGCATCCTCTGCAGAGTTTTACCCGACTTTCGCACATTTTGCAAATTAAAATATCGTTTTATGTTTTTTCTACTGAATGTATTAAATGCTAAAAAGGTCACGTTGTTTCAAATTAATTTCATTTTAATTCAGTAAATGGGAAGCCTGCTAATTGACACAATCTTCTTGATTAATGGTTGATGGAAACGTTTTCTTTATAAAGGCAAACAATAAATGCAGGATAGGAATAAACATGACTGAAAAATAAGTAGTTTTTTTTTTGTTTCCTTCTAACTTACAATACCTCTTTTATCTTGGAGTACATGTAATTTTAATGATTAAATAAAATTAAAGCCACACACTTTAAGGAAACTATTTTTGATATGTATTTTAGTTAGCTGTATTCAAATTTAGATGAAAATTTGCATTTAATTTTTTTTAAAATAAATCGGTTTATGTAGAAAATAAATATTCTATATCACACTGTTATTTTGTTTAAAATCTTTAACTGAAACAAGCAGAAACGTTAAGTCCTTTCATAGACCCCTGGATAAGCCTTTACCAACTAACTAGACGAAATATTTAAAGAGAGACCATTTGAAAATACATTAATTCAGGCTAATTCTTACAGTTACCGTTTTTGAATAGTGTAAAATAATGAAGAAAAAATAACTTAAAGCCCCGTGTTTTAACTCCTTAAAGTCTCTAATCAAATTCTTTCTCCAGTTACTATTTAACGACAGCTTAATGAGTACATTACGTCAGATGTTAGCTTGATTAATTTGATCCATGATATAGTTTATTAATCTTTGTAATGTTGATACATCTGAGTCACGTTGACTTAGGATCAATTATTTGAATTTATAAAATGTGTGTCTTCTCTTACTTCATTGATTTGTTATGTATTTTTTTGTTGCTGTGTATTTAATATGTTACATTTTCCAGGAAATTGAATCAAATATTAAACTAATACTGTACATACCTTTCGTTTTTTTTAGAAAGAAAGTTGTGTAAAAGAAAATCCAGTTAATTCATACATCAAACATTTTATATGAGATGATTATTTCTACATCATTTTCTATATGCATAAAATATTGTTTTAGACAAAAAGAAAACTTAGATTTTTATGTTAAATTTTTACTTCCTTTGATCAGGGACACATTTTTAAATATTTATCATCCTATCCCTGGTAATAGGTCCAATTACTTTTTAAATTGAATCTACAGAAAAAAGACGATTCTAAATACAACGGAAAACGCTATGGACCTACGACATTCACCCAATATCTATTTTTCTCATTATCAGTTCAGAGTCCTACATTTTTTGGTAACATGGCAGCCACAAGATTATTATTGTTTTAAATCATTAAAATGCATTTGGACTAGGATCGTCATACTTGTGTCACTTATTGTGTCAAATTTACCTTGAAGGGGACAACATGTCGCGCTTTTAGATTAATCTTAAATAAGTTAACCAAAGTTTTATTTGACGTTGAGCTCGATTATTTATTTATTTATTTATTTATTTAGGCATTTTTATATAGCGCTTATCATAAAGCTCTAGGCGCTTTACAATTATTAAAACATGTAAACTAAGTAAATACAAATGATACACTAGGATAGTAACTACTATTCTATAGAAACAATGAAAATGGCTATAAAAAGAGGACACTTTGACACTTCAGGATTAAGCCGAAACAGAAAATTAGGTAGGGCAACGAGGGTGCATCACAGGTCATAGGCGGACCTAAACAGATGAGTTTTAAGGGACTTTTTGAAACTGGACGAGGTTTCACTATGACGTATATGGAAGGGGAGCTGGTTCCAGAACGTGGGCCCATGGAAGATTATTGAAACCTTTTTAAAAAACTATAACAGTCTTGTGTATAAAGAATAATGTCTTATCTGTCCACACCTCTAACAGCCTTTGGTTTTTAAAAACATTATCAATCTCATTAAAATGTATTCTCATTTAGAATTGAAATGTTTTTAGTTTAATAATTTAAAGACATTTTTTTTTGTCTTATTTTTTATGAACATTTTAGCAAATCTTTGTTTACGCCCAGGGTCTTTTTTTTCCAATTAGTGAATGAATTTTAAGATATTATCTTCATAAAAATGCTTCCACTCTCAAATGAAGATGGCATCACCCACATACATTTCTACACAATCTTTTATCCGATTGAAATGTCTTTTCTGAAGTAGTATAAGAACATTATTTTTTTTCAAACTATATATTTATGTATATATGTGTGTGTGTGTGTGTGTTTGTTTAAATGACATTTTGCAAGTGTGTTTCTTGAAATGAAACTTTATACTTGGGTTTGTTTAAGGACATTTAATGAAATTATTTTTAAAATGACACTTTACTCGTGTGATTTTTAAAAATGACATTTTATAATTGGGCTCGTTTATGGATATATTTTATAATTGGGCTTGTTTATGGATATATTTTATAATTGGGCTCGTTTATGGATATATTTTATAATTGGGCTCGTTTATGGATATATTTTATAATTGGGCTTGTTTATGGATATATTTTATAATTGGGCTCGTTTATGGATATATTTTATAATTGGGCTCGTTTGTGGATATATTTTATAATTGGGCTCGTTTATGGATATATTTTATAATTGGGCTCGTTTATGGATATATTTTATAATTGGGCTCGTTTATGGATATATTTTATAATTGGGCTCGTTTATGGATATATTTTATAATTGGGCTTGTTTATGGATATATTTTATAATTGGGCTCGTTTATGGATATATTTTATAATTGGGCTCGTTTGTGGATATATTTTATAATTGGGCTCGTTTATGGATATATTTTATAATTGGGCTCGTTTATGGATATATTTTATAATTGGGCTCGTTTATGGATATATTTTATAATTGGGCTCGTTTATGGATATATTTTATAATTGGGCTTGTTTATGGATATATTTTATAATTGGGCTCGTTTATGGATATATTTTATAATTGGGCTCGTTTATGGATATATTTTATAATTGGGCTTGTTTATGGATATATTTTATTAAAATAGGGGGGTGGCAGCGGAAACCTCAAACTTCTCTCATCGACTTCCACTGCCGTCCTTTTGCGTTAAAGTGGCCTTTAATAACTTTGTTTTCTCTTTTAATTTGACGTTTAACAATTTAACACATATTTAATAATTGTTATATATATATATATATATATATATATATATACTATACAGTTTAAAAATAGAAAAAATAGATATATATTAAAAAAAACCAAACAATTTAGGTGATGTAGACAGTGAACGTGTTAAGACAGATGGTCACTCATACATTGATATTAATCAAGGTGAAATGTGAGATGCCCCGTGGAGTGAAATGTGGAAATGATTGGGACGATAAGTGGCCTGGTGCGAAATGGAATATAAAAACGAGAGACCTGCAAATTGAACAAGATGATGGCTTTCCTTCTTCTGACTTCTCTATTTCCTTGTTTTGACGTTTCTTTCCTGTTACAAGAAAAAATGCAATTTTGAGCGTAGACACTGTCTAGAGTCTGTGACGCCATTTTATGTACATACAAAATACACGCATTTATTTACAAAATGATACTTAATCTATCTATCTATCTATCTATCTATCTATCTATCTATCTATCTATCTATCTATCTATCTATCTATCTATCTATCTATCTATCTATCTATCTATCTATCTATCTATCTATCTATCTATCTATCTATC